>JAEANM010000674.1:0-33276 GCA_017656035.1 Myanophis thanlyinensis
TTATTTAATTGTTGGGTTGCTTAGCTAACAGGGGCATATATAGGAAGAATAAAAAATAATCAAAACCCTGCTGTTTCTTTTTTACATGTACAATACATTTTTAAAGATGTAGGATTTTACTGCATAGTTGCAGCCTTCTCTTGACATGTTTGACAACTTCCTAGTCACCGAAGTGCCTGTTTATTAATAATGGCGATTCATTAGATTGCCTCAATTGTTTACCAAAAGTGAATGGTTTCCCATTCATTCAGAATATATAATTCAAAATTTTGTTTATGGTATATGACAATATGTCATTTAAGATGTAGTCAACCAGTCAGATGGAAGAGTTCATAGCATAACATAACAAATATTAGGCTAACATGCAGTTAATCCAAGTTTAAGTCTGTTATATGAGTTCTGGAGTATGAAATGAAACATGGAACTATTGTTACTTTATCCTGAAACAATGGAAATAAGTTTCAGTATCAAAAGACAAACAGAACAAAAGAATCCTTTGTCCAAAAACATCTTGCTTCTCAACCATAAACAAATGGAGGGTACAAAAGAATAAGGTTAAAGGCTTTCTCCAGTTCATTCTCTCCCCCCCCCTTATTTGAGTCATAATTTATTTATTTATTTCCAATGAAGAAAGATAACCAAACATACCTTTTCCAGTGATAAAATCTTCGAAGAACTCATCCCAGGTTTTGTGGTCAGAAATCAATTTCATGCCTTTGGAAAAATGGAAGAAAGATACAGCTGTATCCTTTGGATTCCGTAACAAAACCAGTATCTTTAAGGCAAAATCATATATTGACATGTAAATGTAAAATCTAGACAACCAGAGCCAGAAACCTAAAAACATTCCATTTTTTAAAAATGCAGTATGAAACTTCAAATGTAGTTACCCAGTCACCTTATAAGAGATATGGGTGACATGGAAACAAACAAGCAAATAAGGAAATGAATTGAATGGGGTTTAAAGATAAGATCACCAAATTAGGAAAACAGTAATTTTAAAGAGTTTTTCCAAGACCATTTCCCAAAATGCTAAATAAAGTATTGTAAACAGCAAAACTCAGAATATTTGACATAATTTTTTAAATAATGGCTCAGTTTGAATATTTAAATGAATATTCTATTTATTTTATTTCTTAAATTTATTTATTTATGACACCATCTCATTGATAGATGATATGTGAACATTGTACATATATACAATTGAAATTAAGAAAATTATGGTACTTACTTTTGCCTTTTTTTCAAAAAGAGACCTGGGCAACTTTTGAGGCATGAGGTGCGTTTTTATAATTCTTCTGGAAGGCAGTTTTTCCATCCTCTTTAATAATGTGTAAAATCATAGGAAGTTAACATCATTCATGCAAAGAAAATCATACATAAGAATAAATTAGGGATATCAAAGTTCATCTCAAAAAAATGAGTCCCGCTCAAGTTTGTCATTATTAACTGCTGTGGTGGACTGGAGGAAGGTTATTCTGCACATCTCCGCAGCCTTCCCCAATCATCCAGGCTGCTTCCAGTAAGCAAAAACAAGCAGTTTAAAAGCTGTGCAGCAGTGCAGTTGGTGCATGTGCACCAAATTGGTAACAAAACTGGTTGGATTCCACCACTGGGCCACACGCACCCCAGTGAATGGGAAAAATATTTCAAATTCTACATGGCAGCAATGTGATGCTACGAGTTTTACATATGTGTGCTAGAAGAAACCTCAGAATCCTTGTTGTTCCCAATGAATGCATTCAGTCTGGTGAGATTCTTTAAGTTATTTGACTGGGGTTTTTTTCTACAATTCTCTGCGGAAGAGGGCATGAGTTGAACTAAGAATTTATGATAAAAGACAAAACTACAGAAAATATTTTAAAATAAGGACAAGCTGAAATCTCTGACTCAATCTTCAATTCAAGCCCTAACATTTTATTTGTTTTTCTTCAGGCAGCCTGTGTATAGCAATTACACTTATATATCGTTTTACAGTGCTTTACAAACCTCTCTAAGCAGTTTCACAGAGTCAGCATAGTGCCCCCAGTAATTTTGGGCCCACATCTTACACACCTCGGAAGGATGGAAGGATGAGTCTAACTTGAGCCTGGAGAGATTCGAACTGCCAAAGTGCAGGCAGCTGGCAGGCAGCAGAAGTAGCCTGCAATACTGCAGTCTAACCACTGTGCCACCATTGCACTATATTTAACACTGATACATGGTAGCACATTATCAAAAATCAAAGGTGAAATTTCATTCCTTATTCTGATTACACTAAATAAGGATGGTTAAACTTTGGGATAGAATTAATTCATCTTAAAAAAAACCAACCAGCCAAGGTAATAATGTTGACTCTGCTGACTTGGGCCTTGATGTCAGACAGTGGCTTCTTTGTGACCTCTGTCTGTGAAAACATCACCAGTTCCCATCAACACAAAACACATTGAGATAAGTGCAGCTTGCAGCTCCTACTTGCAAAAAGGATGCCTGTCCCTATTTTAGCTCTTTTCTCGTATATTTAAGGACAGAGTTCAGATTAGCAAAATCTGCTTTGTTTTTAGTAGAGCTCCAATGATCTACAACACATTTTTACCGTGAGCTGATTAAACTGAAAACACAGCCTCATACACAAATCTTGCACCTGTCTAGGGGTTTCCCCCACCTCATCTAATTCCACTTTGTTAAAACAGAGCTGCTCTGTCCTACATCAGTTTTTAAATCTTTCATGTTGTTGATGGAAGCTACTGAGCATTTCTCCAACTTCTAACCTCAAATTTTCCTGGATCTCCAGATTCAAGAAAAGAAATTAGCAATAATTCGTGAAATGTTTTCAGCCTTTGTTTCTGTTCATCTTCTTCATATTTTCCAGAGGCAACTTCCAGCTCCACTAAGATCTGCCAAACCCAGTTTGAACCTGAAGAAATGCAGAAATGTTATCAGTTAATGTATAGAAAGACATATGCTGACCGTAGCTCATTTCAATGATGTCAGAGTTGAAAATGTAAATACAGAATGAGAAGATGCAGGAATAAAAATTGACTGGATGTGCTACTTAAACTAGAAATTAAGCATTGTTATTAAGAATGGCAATTATCAACTATCTCCTTAAAATAAGAATATAGAAACAGAAAATACAGTTGTATTATAATCTACATTGCATGAAATGTTCATGGTCTCAAACTCCTTGCAACCTTGAATAAATAAACCTATCCAATTTGACTAGATATGTGCTATATGTAATTCTTTTGGGGTCTATCCACAGAATATAGAATTTATTAACACACCAATATTTGGCCTCTAAAGAACCTGATAACGTCATTTTTTCTACACTACACAAACAATAAAATGAATTTTACCAGCTTGTTAAAATTTATTTTCATACATGCATGGATTGATTTGGAAAATGCGTAATTGACATTTTCAGAATTACAGTATTGTTCATATAGTTGATTATTTTAAGCAGAAATGCCAACATCATTTTAAGAAAAAATACCAACATCATTACCTATATATTTCTTGAAATACACAGAAGATCAAGCCATATTAGACATAGTAATCACTGAGGAATTTCATTTAGACAAATTATTAAATGCATCACAATAAAATGTCTAATGCTTGGGAATCTGAAAGTTTTTTTTTATTTAAGAGGAACTCTGTTATAAACTAAAGAAACAATTAAACATGGCCACATATATGCAAATGCATTTTGCATTCCTTGCAAAACTATAATTTGTATTTGTATTTGTATTTTATTTGATTTATATACTGCCCCCTCTCCCTAGGGACTCGGGGCGGTGCACAGCCAATAAAAACATAGATACAGTAACAATTTAAAAACCTATTAAAATAATTAAATAAAGGCTGTCCCATTAAGATTATCATTATAGTTTAAAATTTCAGTTAAGAACAGTTTAAAACAATTAAAATACATACAGTTAAAATTTAATTTAAATTAAATTAGTTTAAAATAAGTTAAATATAGAATTAAAACCCCAAGTATCAGGCCAGACCGGCTAGTTGAAACAAATGAGTCTTCAGGGCACGTTGGAAACACCGGAGATCCATAATCGTACGGATCTCCGGAGGGAGTTCATTCCATAGGGAGGGTGCTGCCATAGAGAAGGCCCGAACCCTCGGGGCTGTCAGACGACATCGTCCAGACGATGGAACCCCGATGAGGCCAACCCTATGGGAGCGCACAGGTTGGCTGGAGGCTGATGGTGGCAACAGGTGGTCCCGTAAGTACCCAGGTCCCAAGCCATGGAGCGCTTAAAGGTTAACACCAGCACCTTGAACTGCACCCAGAAGGCCACAGAAAGCCAGTGCAGCTTGTGCAGGAAAGGTGTAACGTGGGAGCTTCTAGTGGCTCCCATAATTACCCGCGCGGCCGCATTCTGGACCAACTGCAGCCTCCGGATGCTTTTCAAGGGGAGCCCCATGTAGAGAGCGTTGGCATAATCCAGACGGGAAGTCACCAGGGCGGAAGTGACTGTGCGAAGAGCAATCTGTTATTCCATCATTTTTACATAAAATAATTATCAATATTTAAAATTCTATCTTCAACCAATGGTTATATATTTTTATATTTGCAATCTATATCCTTATCTTAATCTCATTCATACAAAGACATTAACCTATATCAGCAACTATATCTTTCCATCTAATCATTGGTAAAATAAATCCCATACTCTATAAAATTGTTTATCCACTTGTTCTCTAATTTCAAATGTCAATTTACTCATTTCTGCACAGTCCATAATTTTCTTGATCACTTGCTCCTGCATAGATGTTTTTTCATTTTTCCAATGCTTAGCAAATACAATTCTTGCTGCTAAAATACATTTACAATTAAATATTTCAGTTCTTTATTAAATTAAAAGCAATTTTGTAGTTCCTCTTGGTTACAAACATTGGCTTCCAAGATTTGGTCCATGACTGGTGAAATAATTTTGAAAAAAGCAGCTAATTTCTTATGGACAAGGATGTGATTTCTTTGTTCTGCTCTGTTCCTGGTTCTTTCCCTAGCTAAGGAGGAGTACAGTAGATTATCCAAACAATGCAGTTCACTTTATCTGCATAACATAAGCATGTCTTAGAATATATATATTTTAATATGGATTTTCACAGCTTTGGATATGTCATTCTAACAGCTATCAGACACTAAAGATAAAAAGGATTCCTACCAGGTACTACTAATTGCACATTGCAGCTGCTCCATGCCAAGATTTGTTTAGATTCATGATGGAACAATATAAATATATTCAGCAGAATTATTGTTCCATCATGAATGTAAGCAAATAGTTGGGAGCCAAGTACATTCATGTATAGTTTTCTTGTAGCATGTTGCTTGGTTATTGCAATTGTGTCTTTTTCCACAGGGGTGAGAGACTTCTCATGTAGGGAGTTGGAACTGAAAGGCACTGTAGCTTGCATGCCAAGTCTTGGCATATAGAGGTCCACATACCAAGCTCTCCTAGATGGCTCTAGAATAGTACTGATATGATAAAGATAATTTGGTTCTGACATCCAAGCAAATGGGATAAAATACATCATTTCTCCCTCTACCCATGACTCTTAAAATGGAAACCTATTTCTTTGGGATTGGACTAAGTCCCACATGATGGTCCTAAGTAATAATTTACTGTGCAGTCATAAAAGGAATGGTTCCTGTTATTTGTCTCATGTTGTCTCCCATAGGCTGACTGGATATGGAATACACCACTGCTTTGCAAAGAGTATGATGGGTCATGAAGATAAGATGTCCTTTACCAACAATTTTTATGCAGATTATTACACCATGGCCAGCATCACTCTGGTTTCCTGCCTGGCTATGTGCCCAGTGGTTGGTTTTCTCGGAAGAAGAGGAGGTCTCCTGCTCTTCATGATCCTCACTGCTCTGGCTTCTCTTTTACAACTGGGCCTTCTCAACTGTGAGTGTTAGCATTGAACTATTGCAAAGTTTAATTCAGATTCACTGGGCCCTGACTTTCAGATTACCACAGGTGTCCAGTTTATTACTACCCTTAGTTGAAGCTCTGATTATGAATAAAAGGGACAAAAGAAGGAACAATGCAAATTTGTACATTTCTTTAGACCAGTGTTTCTCAAGCTTGGCACCTTTAAGATGTTTGGACCCCAAAGCTGGCTGGGGAATTCTGGGAGTTGAAGTCCAAACATCTTAAAGGCGCTAAGGTTGAGAAACACTGCTTTAGACCTTCCTCTTTCCAAAGCTTAATATAATCTCTGTATATTACCTTGTCTTCCAGATTGTAGTTCATGGGTGTCAAACTCTCAACATCACATTGCCATCACATGATGTTTCACGACAGTTTTCCCCATCGCGGAGCAGGGGTGGGCATGGCCCGCACATGATGCATCCGACCCATGGGCTGCCAGTTTGATGGCCCATCTTCCCAGTTTAACTTCTAGCAAAGCTATAGAGGTTCTGTCATTAAGCAAAGTGAAGCAGCTGACTGGTGACAGATGCTGGAGAAAGGAGTGGGTGAAACAGCAAGAAATTAGAAGTACTGTGATCGGATCCTTTAAGTAAACGTTAGCCATCAGTTGCGTGGAGGATGTTAGCCCATTGCTTGTGTGTTGAAGTAAAGAATGCCTTACATCTGACTGACTACTGCATTTGGCAATTTGCATCAGATACTAAACAGTCTTGGACCATCCTTGCTGTTTTGCTACATAACTCACACTGCAGGCAATCCTCTTTTAATAACTACCTCGTTCAGTGACTGTTTGCTGTTATGTCAGGGATGGAAAAGTGACTTAATGAACAATCTAGCATTTATGACCTCTGCAGGTCAGTAAAGCAAAGGAAAACAGAAGCAACACCATAAGCACAGTTGCAGTTTCACTTAGCAACCACTTCACCTAACAACCAGGTTGTCAGCTTCAATGTGGTGACTAAACAAGTCTCCTCCAATGGAGACTTCCCTCCTCTTCTTTTACTGAGGCAGTTATCCATATGCTACAAAGGAAGTCACACTGTAAGCAGCATTAGATGTTACAATTAAGGGCAGAAAATTCTAACGCCTTGGAGTGTGGATAACAGGTAGACTGGATCTCATTATGACAAAACAAACCAGGCCCTTTTAGTCCTTCTAATTTCTCCATTTGCTTCCTATGCAAACACAATTTCAATTATAGAGCCCTTCATATATATCATATCCTTTGGGGAAAGCACCAATTATGCAAAACTCAGAAAAAAAAATCAATTATTGAACAACACATATTAAAACTATGGGAAAAATGAAAAGAAAGGGAAGTATAGTTAAAATATTGTACATTGACACCGTTCCCTGCATTCCTTCACCATTCCCTGCATACCTTTATATCTTTGCAAACATTCCTCACTTCTACCATATCCATTCACATCTTTATACATTACCTTTCGCTCCTGAAATTTCTCACCTCTTTTCTGAACTCCATGCAAGCATGACTTCCTTTGATTTCATTTTCCCCTTAATCCATTCACACTTTATATATTTCTTTTGTGATTTGATTTGCATTCTCTACATGACCAAGCCATCAACATACTTTTGTCATGCTGCTCATTCACTGAATCCACATTCAGTCACCACCCACTCAGCCCTGACTCAATCTCTTCTTCTTTTACATGCACACAAGCCATTTCCACTGAGTTCAATTTACATTGTGTTTCCCTTGCCCTACCCTATTCTCATATATAACAAAGCAGAAGCACATTCTAATATATAGCCATTTGTACTTCTTTTGATCGCCTTTCATTCCTCACATCAGAATGCCTATTACCAAATACTTCATCTTTACACTTGTATATCACAGTGTTGGTTTAAATATTTTGGTCAGGGTACCATAAATGCCAGTTTTACCCCAGGTATGGCAAACTACTCTATACAGGCTAGGATCTCTGGATACCACCTTACAAGCCAATATACTGACCTCCCTCTAGCTAGAAGGCTCGTGCAATGCGCTGACACTCCAAAGGCTTCCTTCTGAGAGAAAGAGCACATTATAAACTGATAGTTGTGCCCTATGTAATTGTGGTTTTCTGCCATGAAAGCTGATAGTTATAACCATCTCTTTTTTTATTCAAGGTTGTCATTTTCTGTACGTCAGTTGCATAGTTTAGATTGCATCACATCAAGCCAAATGTTGGATCTCTGCAAGATTTATTTTCTAGCATTGTCTGTGTCTAGTCTGGATAAATTCAGAGATTGGGGAAAAAGAAAACAATGTCCATGGCACATTTCCATTTCTGCCAGAACTATAGCAATAGCGCTTAGATTTATTTACCGCTTCATAGTGCTTTTACAGCCCTCTCTTAAGTGGTTTACAGAGTCAGCATATTGCCCCCAACTATCTGGCTCCTTGTTTTATGGTCCTAAGAAAGATGGAGTCAACCTTGAGCCTGATGAGATTTGATCTGCCAAATTGCAAGCAAAGTATCCTCCAGTACTGCATTCTAACCACTGCGCCACTGCAGCTCTATAACTATCCTGGGATTTGGAGATTATGCTACTTTTAACGAAAACATCTGAAATCCTTTTGTGTTAATTTGAATTTGGCTGAGAAGATACTGAGATTGCAAGATCCTGTAAAATCCTCACTATAACTAACCATTAGTTATAGATCAGAGTGACCCAGATTCACCTTTAATCTCTACTTTTAGTCCAATACCATTTTCTCTTTTCAAAGCCTAAATTAATGTTGGCCTTGTGTGTTTTTTAGTAATGCCACTGAGATTGTTATGATCAGGTTATTCTGTCCATGACAGATACAGTGAAATATGGCACCAGGCTTTTGGAAGGCATATCCTATCTAGCAGAAGTTCCAGTGATTTATGCCTACATCAAACTTTGAACATATCACATACAGCTCGTAGCAGATGGCTAAGGATGATTTTTCCGGATTCGGAAATTAAGCAGGATTGTAGACTTTTCATACATGAAAAGAAGGAAGAACATTAGAGAGTCTCAGCCTCAGACTAGGAAACATTTATTTGGAAGAAGACAGTATCAAAGAATTTCCATTCTGTTTTCAACTGCATGGATGTTATCCATGTAGACACATAGGTCAAACTTAACTCCAAGGAAATGTTATCTTCATATAAATGCAAATGACAGCAAAGCAGATCTAAAATTTTATATCTGGTTATCTATATGCATTACATATCTGTATATAACATACAGCGTTGCATAAAATAATATTGAGATAATCTAAAGATGTCTTGAGAAACGGGAAAAGAAGTGGAGATCAAGTTTCCTCCTGCAGGCATTCCAAAAGAGTTGAGTCCTAAGATTTACAACAACAGGATTTTGTGGGAAGTCCCTGCCAATAAAAATTGCCCAAAAATCTCAGCATTTTGTTTCTGTCTGATATTCTCTCTCTATTTTCCTTACATTATCAATATAAAAACTTTTGTTGAGCCTTTGCATTAATTCTAGGCCTGGAACCCTTCACCATTATGCAGTTCACTATTATCATCTTATTGGAATTCTATCTTTTTACTGGGAATTGGAAATTAAACAGCAGGGCAGGCCGTCTGGAAAAAGGATATATTTCCACTTTATCAAATCATTAAACAACAAATGTGCTGGGATAGTTAGAGGAGCAATTCTGCACTGTAACTTTTCAAAACAACTGCTATTGAATGTGTGTTTTTCTTCATATGTTCTTTCTTTTCTGTTTCCCATGTTTTAATCATCATTCCGAATCCAGTGATAGGAAAATACAGTCAACTTCCAGACTCAGGTATCGTTTTCCAGATCAGTTTTAGAATATGATTTATTTAATGTTAACTAACCTTTTTGCTCTGGGAGTACATGTCAACCATTTTAAGCGCTATAAGCCAGTTTTGAAAAAATTCTATTTCACCCATATCTCCCCCTTCTTTCAGCATTGCTTTGCCCATTGGCTCCATTTAATATCCATTGTTATTGTGTTCTAACTTCCCCAACAAGCATGCTTTTAAATCAGAGGTGAACAGGCAGAAATCTTGTTGGTCAAGTTATCTTCCCCCCCCCCCCAAAAGCTCCCACAAAATTCATGTAACAAAATGGGGGAAAAATACATATAGGGAATAACTACAATATCTGTAATATTAATGTGTAATTAATTTTAATCAAATGTAAATTTAAAATGAATCAATTTTAGACTTTGCCGTGGCTGAATCTCCTTTTTGGATCACATCCTTGGGTAATCTCACCTCCTAAACTTGCATAGTCTTGATTTTAATGGCATGGGAATATCTATTTCTTGAGTCCAATGGCATATTTTACCTGCATGTGTAATTATATCCTGTTTTTTTCCTCTTTTAGATTAATTACCATAAGAATGGGAGGTAATTTTTATTTTCAGTGCCATGCATGGTACTAGCTCAAGGTCACCCAGCTGGCTTCATGCCTAAGGCGGGACTAGAACTCAGTGTCCTGGCTTCTGGGCCAGCACCTTAACCATGACACCAAACTGGCTCTCTTATCTTTCATCTGAAGTATGGAGAAATAAACCTGCCTTTCTCCAGCCTGAGAAGAAGGCAATGGCAAGCCACTTCCAAAACCTTGCCAAAAAAACTGCAGGAATTAGTCCATGCAGTCATCAGCAGTCAACACTTGATTCAAAGGCACCAAACCCCACTCCCTCTTCAGATGAGTTTCAATGAACAATTTCAAAAAGAAAAAAAGACAGCTTGTCATTTTAACTCAAATAAATATATTACATATCCTATCACTCAAATACATTCCCCCACCCCACCCTTGGGTACATACCTCTAATTCACAAAGGCAAACAAATGTGCCTAATGACCCTCATGTTTCCTTACACTTCCTCTTCATTAAACTCTCCTAAATGTGTACAAGTTGTAGTTGGTAGAGGGACACTTTGAACAGGGAGCTATCAGTCCTTGAGAACTGAATGCAAATGACATATTTGCATGTTTCTAAACAGGTATGAGTGACACCGTAAAGGACAAATTCTCCATTGCATTTTCCATTGTGGGGATGTTTTCATCACACGCGGTTGGAAGTCTGAGTGTGTTCTTCTGTGCAGAGATCACCCCAACAGTAATAAGGTATTTTAATCTGTCTTTCCTTAGTCCTTGTCTTATAGTCCAATCAAAATGCTGATTTTGAAGGGATTATCACAACCTTATACTTTTTACAAGGTCTCCTCTGTGTCATAGTGTTCTTCAGAATATTGGCAAACCAAACATTTGGCATGTCAAGTTAGCTCATTATTGTTGTAATATTGTTGCAAGGGGATTGTTTCTTGGAGGGCTAATTGATGGTTTGAGCTCCTTGGACAAAAATGTAATAATTTTCATATAAAATAAAGGTGGTTTTCATAATTTTATTTCTAGCAGTTGAATGCTATGTCTAGATTTTGGTGGCAGCTGCCAGATGCTTTGTGACTACTATTAGCTTTGGTGAGATCTTGCATTGTCTAGTGCAGGGGTGTCAAACCCAAGGCCCATGGGCCAGATGCGGCTCGCGGGGTGTTTAAACCTGGCCCGTGGGGCCAGCCTAGAAATAACAAAGGACCTGCCTGCAATGCCACTGCTAGCCAAAAATGGCCACGGGGGTACCATGTGCCTGTTTTTGTCCCCCATGACCTCCTACAGCAGTCTGGCAGCTAAAAATGGGCCATAGAGGGAGTTTTGGGCCTGTTTTTGGCTCCAAGGCCTCCTATGGCAGTCTGGCAGCTGAAAATAGGCCGCAGGAGGACATTTTGGGCCATTTTCGGCCCCCACAGCCTCTTACAGACTGTGGGGGGGGGGCGCATTTTATGTTTCTTTCTCAGCCCCATGCACTCTATCTTCTTCCCTGTTGACTGCTTTATATATGAGTCCTGGTTTCATCCAGTTTAAAAATACAGACTAGACCTAATCCAAACAGTTTGCTCACATATCTATGGTTGTAATGTAATTTGCCTGGTTTTGACTTACAACTGGTTTGTGTTATTTATAATGGTTTATAAACAATCTAGTGAGCCTAAAAACTTAAAATGCAGAACATGATTAAGTGTAGGGTATGGTAGTATACACAAGCTATACAATTTTTTTTAATGTAGTATGTCATATGAAACGTCCAGTGGTTATTTCTAAATTGTGATTTACTGTGTAAAGTACAAATGGCTGAATTTACAGAACACACAGTGTCAAAATCAAATCATATTATGACTGGATAGTGTGAAATCTGGCAGATAGAAGGCAGCTTTTGTCAGGTATTCATAAAACTCTGTGAAGTCAGTGAGATTTAATTGTGTATCCAGTTGTAGTCCAAATGGACCTGGAAATGCTTCCACACAGCACACATATTTTCTGAATCTTTCTAGACATTTGGCAATATATTATGATGATTTTGTTGTGTTGTACTGTTTTCCTGTTTACAATAGATATCTGGAATAAACTTTTAATGTTTTCAAAGAACGCTATTAAAAATTAAAAATGGGAGCGTCAGCTAAAGTATTCTACATAGAGTTAGTTAATATTTCAAAGGACAGGTTCAACAGGGAAAAGGGAAACCTGAGATGATATTGCCCAAGCAATAACAAAGAGTGCATAATTTTGTTATTTGGGGATGGAGAAATGCCATAAATAAGGCAGATGGATTAATACATGAAAAAGGAGATTAAAAAGAAATAAATTGTTTTGTTTAAAAGTATCTTAAGGTTCTAAATATTAATTTATCATTCAACCCCATAAATATCAATATAATATCCTGGATGTTGTTTAGGTTGTCTTAACTCACATTAGGCTTTTGAACATCTCTGTTCTGACAATATTATGCAGATTTCAGTTCTGCTCCTATACAAAAGAGTCAAGCCCCATAGCATCTGGGGACTCTACATGTCTTTAATCTCTACATTATGGAATTGAGACTATTTGTGCCAGAAAGTAAATCTCCCTTTGTCTGGAATAGCTGTTTTGAATGCAAGGCGGGGGATGCATCTTGAGCCTGTGTCAAACACCCACCATGGCCATGGCCTCTATGGCCATGCCTACCCCAACCATGCCCATCCCGGCCCAAGGTCAAACACAACCCTGATGTGGCCCTCAATGAAATCGAGTTTGACACCACTGGTCTAGTGGGTATAATCTGCAGAGAAAGCTTCATTAAGTTAGCCAATGTGGTCTAGAGGTTGAGGGGCTGACTAGGCATGGAGAGAGGCCCACGTCCTTGTCATCTCATATGCATGTAAGCCATCTGGCTGACATTGGACCAGTCAGATCTACAACAGTTCGCCATGGCCGGCTCACTGCAGGACAACTTGTTGTAGGACAAGAGTTACAGTAATATTGAAGAAATAGTGGAATAGAAGCATTAAAGAAAGGGTGCTAAAAGTGGGACAAAATTAAATGTAAATGACAAAAAATTAAAAAAAATATAAAATATTTTAAATAATTATATTGAATTGTTGAATTGTCCCATGGTAAGTTGGCCATGGCAAGTTTTCCCATTCTGGGACCAGTCATCCCTCTCAGTCTATTTGTCCCTCCAGATCTCTCTGACTAGATTTAATACTTTTGACTATCAGATCTTTCCCCCAAAATTTAGGATAGTTAAAGAAATTGTAATATATGCATTGTTCCAGGTAGTTCCAGTGAATCTGCTATTACTTATTGTTGTTGTTGTTTGTCACACAGTCAGCCAAATGTTCAGGCTAGATTTTGCATTTTTATCCATCTATTGAGTTCTGTTCAAGGACCTGGAGTAGGCAAATGTGTATGTGTTAAAGGTATCATCACGGAATGTAAGCTGTTCCAATACCTATAACACATGTATTATTGCTATTATTTTGCCTGCAGCAAATGAGATATTGGCAATTATATTAGACTTTGCATCTGTATTGCTATCATAAACACTGTAGTCATGGAGCATTGTAAATATTAGTGAGATGATGGATATACAATTTTTTGCATACTGTTATTACAAAACTTTGTAGTAAATCGAATTAATATTGGATGGGAGATGATTAAGCTTCTCCTAGCTCTACTGATAAAAGAAAATTTTTGAAAGGCATAAAATATTAAATTACTTTCTTACTCAAGTTATTAGAAAAATATTTTTCAGTTTATTTTGGGATATAAAACCCAGTTTGATTTTTAAGAACAAATAATTCAAGTTGAAGTAATATAAAATCTTCTCAATATCCTATCCTTTACAACGAACCAGCATTGTTAAAATTGTGTTTCTGAGTGTTGATTTTTGTTCATTTCTATTAAGTCCCCTCAGCTGTATAATTCACCGGCTCTAAATTTGATGACTATAAGTTCATAAACCATTTTTAAACTTTCAAAAATCAAAGGTATTGACTAGAGGAGCAATTAATGATATTTATTAAAATTTGTGTTGTTGCAAGAAAAGGTCTGTTGTGAACAACTTCAAATTAAAGTGTAGTGGAGATCCTTTCATACAGTCTCATTCATTCAAATAGATCAGAAGTGAGGCATTATGGACCCCTTTATGATTTGTGGACTTCAATTCCCAGCATTCCTGAACCAGCATGACTAGCTCAGGAATTCTGGCAGTTGAAGTCTACAAGTCATAAAAGGGCAATAGTTCCCCACCCCTGCGATAAATGCCGATCCCCTAATTCTGGTTGCTTTTTCCAGCTCCTAGCTGCTAAGCAGTTAAACATCTCTGAAGAATCCCAATTCCACATTACAAGGGATTGATAATAAATATGCATTCAAACGCTTAGCAAAGTGAACACCCTAAATCTCCTGTCGTATTTTTGGTTGTGGAATAACTGTGTTGTTGATTACTGAAAGCAGAATTCTTTTTCATAGGATGAGATATTTATGTGGGAAGGAAGAAAAAGTTTTCGTGAGCGTACAGTTGCTAAGAAGCTGGGGCTTTCCCATTTGAAGCCTTTCTCAATCTCTTTGCCCAGATCGGAATCTGGGCAAAAGGAACAAAATCAAAATTGTCTCAGCTAAGTGTCTGTTCAAGTTCTTTTAGTGAAGCTTATCAGTGTGTGATGTGAGACAAGGACTGTGCTTTTCATCTAACTTGCTGATTTGGATGGAGAGAGTGATTGCCCAAGGTCATCCAGCTGGCTTCTGTCCTAGGGGAGGACCAGAACTTGGCACTCCCTGTTTCTAGTCCAGCACCTTTATCACTATACCACATTTTCTCTCTTCATTCTGGATAGAAAAACATGGATTTATTTTGCCTTTTATTTTATTGCTTGTGCAAAGAGGACAAGCAGAAAAATCAAAGGAAGCTGAAAGAAAATCACTCCCAATTAATTTCAGAGAATGGAACAGATAGCATTCAGAATGTGTGAGAGAGTAATCCCTGAAATTATTTGGGAGTGATTTCTCATTAATATTCCATGTTCCACTGAAATATATAGGAGCAGCTTCTGGAAACTCCCTAAAGTGCGAATACTACCTCGCGAGCGATCGAAAACACATTTCACTGCATTTCATACTATATATGTATATGTATGTGATGAATAAATTTGATTTGATTGTTTGATTGATTGATTGATTGATTGATTGAATATATAAATAAAATCATTTTTCACCAAAAAGTCTATCTTAGAATTCTGACAGACCCAATATATTTGTACAGATTCCTGATTTTAAGCATTACTAGAAGTCAATACATAATAAATTCTACAGACTCGGTTTCAGGAGATGAAGCAGTGTGATCACTTGACCTCAAGAAGATTGTTACAGAGAGATAAAAGAAAGATGGAGAAAAGGGCAGATATATTATTTGGTGCCTTCCTTACAAAAAAAAAAAAAACTTTGTGGAGGCTGACCTTAAAAGATAAGTAAATGTGGATACAACAAAAGTATCTGAATTCATGGATAATATGAAAAATGTGGATAGAAATTGTTCTGTCTTCCACCGTTTGATCAAGGGATGGTTTTATTCTGAATAATGTGTTAAATCCAGAGAGTCACACTTAGAAAATATTTTTTTTTAGAAAACAGTGACAGTTTGCTTGTGATTAAAGCCTCTGTCATTGCATTTGTTATATTTGGATCCAGGCCAGTATTGTCACTGGTCTACACATTCACATGTACTGAATTCATTAGCTAAAAGAAACATTTTCTAAAAAATGATAGGTCCTGAAGGATTTTCAGATTTATAGTGCATGTAAAATATGACACTGAAAAGAGAGCAGGCATGCCAGTTAAGAAGCCTGTCATCAATATATCTTTTTCAGTAACCCGGCTCCTTGCTTTTATATTGCTCATAAAATAAATTTGAGGAAAGCTTGCTCCCTAGTGATAACACAAAGAATTACATAGGTTCCAAGTTCCTGTTTTTGGTAGGATAGAAAACAAAGATTGATCAGTGAAATAGAATAGTTAAAGCATGCCAACATACAAATACACAGAAAGAGGGAGGATAGCATTTTAAGTTATTCTACTACTTTTAATAACACATTTTACCTATTTTTGGATTGTACTTGATGATAAATGCAGATTTAAAGCAGACAGCGGAACACTTCATGGTGATGCTTCCTCATTTTTGCTGATTATTGCTAGAACAGAGTTATTTTCACTTACTTATATGCAACCTTCAGTTTTATGTGCATTGTACTCAAAGATGTGCGAAGTATACATATGCAATAAATCACAGGGATAGAGAGTATTAAACATCTAACCAACAGGCTTGGCACAATAAGACTTTATTGAGTAAAAAATTCATTTGATATCTCAAAATATTTCTTAAAGGAAGTGTTCAGATTCCAAGACTGTTGCTGTTGTCAATTGTTGTCAATTATTGTCACTTATTAACCAATCAGCTACTCCTTTTGCTTTTATGACCCATGCCAACCTTGGTAGAAGAGACCAACAAAGTGTACATAAATCCTCAAACTTGGCCATGGTCCATCTTTGGTTCTCTCATATACTATGTAACCAAATATTTTTAAAATCAATCGGTAAGAAGACTAGTTTTTTGGCTTCTATTGGGGTCAAGGGTACAATTGGATGACTTTCATATTGCGGGCAGATATTGGAAAAATTATTTGGGACAATTAGTTGCCACCATTATTATAATTCAGCTAACTAATTAAACGGTTCTATTCCATATGTTTTCCCCTTATACTTTTATTGTAATCCTTCAGTGGTTGCAAATTGGGTTGAGCTTTTTGGTGTTAAAAAACATTTTAATATGTTTGGTGTTAAACAAAAATATTAGATAAAGTAACTGCATTCAGAGATAAGGAGGAGGGGCTGTACCATGAAAGTGCAGCTATTCTACGTTATTACCATATTGCATGGACATTTGGCCTATACTGAAGAGCTGTGCTTGCTTCCACAGGGGTGGCGGCCTTGGCCTCGTCCTGGCTAGTGCAGGCTTTGGGATGCTGACAGCACCCATCATGGAACTTCACAACCAAAAAGGCTACTTCCTCCACCATGTGATTTTTGCTTGTTGCACCCTCATCTGCATCATCTGCATTCTCCTTTTGCCAGAGAGCAAAAACCAGAACCTGCCAGAGAACATTCCAGATGGTGAACATTATACCCGGCAGCCTCTCCTACCGCATAAGAAGGGGGAACAGCCCCTGCTGCTGACGAACTCTGAACTTAAAGATTACTCTGGCCTCCATGATTCGGCAACCGTGAATGATGGGGTGACTGAGACCGTCACTGCCAATGGGATGAAAGCAATGTAGGAGGAAGAGGAGCATTTAGTTGTGGGTTTGCTTCTCATCCAAGATTTACAAATCATTGAGAAGAAGGGATGGATATACAGGGAAATTAGACTCTGCTGCTAAAGCCACTTCTAGAAATCTGTGATGGGGATACAAATTGCTTTGGGGCACAGTAATGGGGGGGAAATGCATCTTCAGAAAAACTGGTTGGAGATCACTGTCCATTTTTTTTTCCTCCCATGAAATAGTTCTATTTATTTTATTGATTTTTCCCATGAAAGCACTTTATTCTGTTCTTCTCTTGTTGACCATAAACATGAAGCCATGTTACTCTCAAGAAAAGCAGCCATTCCAAGAAAGAAATCATGAGGTGTATGGTTTTGGTTTCATTTTATTGTTTATTTTTGTGTTTTTACTAGGGATATGAGGCATATCATGCTGCAACAATGAATTTGTTGACTACTGACATTTTGAATCATTTTTTTTTCCTTGATCTCTCCAGATAATTAATATTTCCTCCTTCCAACCTCCTAGTTCCACCTAACTGTGAGAGTGTGCACATAAAGCTAAATTCCAACTGTGTTTTAAGTAGCAGAAAGAAAAGTTTGGATCAGAAGCCCTAGGGTATTTTTAACAGCTCTTAATTTAGATGTTGAGGAATCCACATGTAAATTGCTGTTTACAGAAAAATAAAAAGCACTGCACAAGGAGGTAATTTTTTTTTCCAAGAAGAGGTTAAATGGATAAGGTTTTTAAGTGGGAAAGATGTTTACTGATTATCCTTTTAAATGTCTGCTAATTAAAAACAAGAAGCCATTTCAAAAAGCCCTACTCGGTAATAAACACTATCAAGAATTATTTTTTAACTTCAAAAGGAAGAGGTAATGCTTTTTAGAAAATTACCTCCAAGCTGAGAAGTGGGGAAATGATGGCAAAATAGTTACTGGTTGTCCCAGAAGCCATGGGCTGGGATTCTAGGCAGCCCCGACATCATCATCCTTGTTCTAAGGCAGGGGTGTCAAACTCATGGCATCATGTTGTCACATGGTGTATCACAACTTTTTTTCCCCTTTGCTAAAATGGGTGGGAGTGGCCAATGCGTGACACATCCGGCCCGCAGGCTGACGCCCCTGTTCTACGGAATGTTTGATTCTGAGGGAGGAGTGCAATGACTTAAAGATCAAGTTTAGGGGGGGGGAAATATAGGCAAAAATGGAAAGCAACAATTGAAAAGTCCCCTTTAAGAAGATTTTAGAGCACCCTCCATGCAACATCCAAAGTAATTATTTTTCTAGGTTGCATATATTGTCAGCCAGCTATCCTTTTTACTATTGAAACCTTACAAAATGGCCACCATAAGTGCACCAACACAAAATCCAAAGTGCTCTTGTAGGATTCTTCATTTTTTTACCCTACAATAAATAAAAGCCAAGACCCATATGATCACTAGGGCTGAAAACAGATTCTTAATTCCCTGGTCCTAAGTAAACCTCAAGGTAACTGCTCTTGAAACTCAGCTGCTTCTGCTTCTGCATCAGCTGTGTTTTAAGAGCAGGAAGCTAATGAAACAGAACATCTCTTCCTTCCTCTTCCCCACAGATTCATCAACAATATCTGCTGGCAATTTAAATCTCTGCTCTTGCTCAAGCCTTGGCTGTTTCAGCAGTGCTTCTTATGCAAGAGTCACCCAAAGTCAGCGTCATGCAAGAAGATCTGAACTTGTGGCTAGTCAAACTATTCCTGCTCCCTTTTTTACTAACATCGCCATCACGAGACTGATTGCCCAACAGGACTGCCATTTAAATCAACATAGCAGCCAATGTGGTGATGTGTAGAGCTCTTCAATTGGTGGTCATTTTGTTTTATGTATATTTTGCATTTGTGGGTAAAGTGTTAGGGACCCACTTTTGTGCACCCTTCCTTGTTATGCCCTTTCTTTCTTTCTTTCTTTCCATCCATCTATTGTCTGTTGACTTCTCTGTGTATCTTCTTCCTTCTCCTGTCTGACTTGTTTTCTGTAGATCAGAGGTGAGGAAGGATGGCTCCTTTATGACTTGTGGACTTCAACTCCCAGAGTTCTTAAGCCAGTATGGCTGGCTTAGGAATTCTGGGAGTTGAAGTCCACAAGTCATAAAAGGGCCATCATTCTCCATCCCTGATGTAGATATAGGCCTGCATCCAGTAGCAAATATCACACAGCTTCCAATGTTGATGGGCAAAATGTTTCTGCAGAAGAGATGAAACTTTTGAAATACTTGAAAAGAGAAATAATGTCAAAGCTGCTAAGTCTCATACACAGAATGAAAAGCATGGGGAAATCCTTTGTAAACTGATGAGGAGGGAAACAAAGCAACTGGGTTGTTCTGTGCCAGGACTGTGGGTTCCCCACCCCACCCCTCAGTTGCTACTGCTGTGTTCACCTCAGTGGAGCTTGTTTTTCCAGCCTTTTTTTTTTTTTTTGCACTCTAGTACCCTGTATGGTTTTAACAACATGACCACCCCTCCTCCATTAATCTCTTTGACATCACATTGAAAAAAATAAGGCCCTTTGAATTGTGCAGTATTCATGTGCCAAATTTGTGTGACGCCTTTTGCCTTTTATATGATGCTTGTTATTAAGTGATATATCAGGAACAGCAAGTTTCTAGTATAAATTTATTTTTCAGTGGAGTGGGGCCTTGTGTTTTTTGGGGGGAGGGGGATTTATTATTGACATCCAGTCTCCAAGTAGACACAGAGCACTTTTGCAGTCTGTATGCTGTGGAGTAGCTTTTTTTAATTCCCCATTCCTGTACATATAGTCTTTACTACAACCATGCACTAATATAGGGAATTTCTTGCATTTTACCATGGTTCAGAGTCCCTGTTGTGTTCATTCTATCACCTACAATCCCCACCACTTTCTGATGTGATGCTCCTTAACTTTACAAACAAGCAGAGAAAGAGACCGAACTGTTGGAGATTGTATATTGTAAAACAAGAGGAGCACTTGGTGATTTAAAAAAAAAAAAGATTTGTTTTTAAGATGTGCTTTTTTATTATTTTGGTCTGAATCTGGTATTTGGAATTAATGTGTTGTTATTCGTGCCCAATTTTCCTTGCAATTTGTCTCACTGAAGACTGTCAGTTGAGTACTCACAGCATTCTTGTTGAAGATAGTTTTGTAGAACGTGTTTCTAATAAATTATGTTGCAGGCCTAAATTTAAATCATTTTTGGATGAAGTTAAGTGGGCATAAAATTATCCACTGGACCACAGGACTCTACTGAATGTGCTCAAGTGCAACCCTAGATTCTGAAGAGGCTACTCATAGAGCTTGACCTACCTGAACTTTGATTCATTTTCAAGAACTATTTTCACATAAGTTTGTTACAGGTGTGGTGTGGTGGGTCTCTGCTGCTATTTCCTCCAATAATAAACTGCACATTGCTGGAGGCTTGCTCATAGCAAACCATTGGCAATATTTTTCCATAGCTTCCCATTCAAGTATTCTTCTTTAGAATGGACTGCTACATACTTGGCCCCCAGGTTGTTTCTGGAAAATCAACTACTTATTTCAGCCTATCAAGCATTTGGCAGGTCTTCTGTTTTTTACAGCTTCAGGATCATCCATAGATGTTGCCAGTGGTCCTTAATATAGAGCTGATCACACTCACACAAGCATAAGTTTGTAACGTTGACAACCAGTCAGGCAGCCACCACACAGGATGGGTATATTTATTAATTAGGCTTTATTCTAGCCACAATAAATTACAAACCAAGCAAAACATTCTGATGTTTTAGTTTCTCCAGTTGTGTGACACATTGCAGATATATGATGGACAGCTTCATTCTTCTTGTTAAGTCTGAAAAACAGGTTTTAGGGCCTTCCTGCTCTTCAAAACTGAATAGAAAGCAGCAAGAATGAGCCATGTACCACAAGGATCCATTCTCCACCGTACCTTTTTACCACAACACCTTCTTTAACTGGGTGGCAGCTGTTTTTTTGTTTGCCTCTGTTGTTTTGAACAGTAAGCCAATTTGAATGTTCAGTTGGGACAGAATGGCAATACATGTATTAAATCCAAGTTTAAAAAAAAGAATTAAAAATATTGTTCTCCAATAAGGAAAGGTTGATCAACAAGAACACCGTTGCCCATTGCAAACAGGAATGGGAGTGTGGCCGTTCTTTTCAATGGGTATAGCTAGGTTCAACAGAAGTGGTAAGAAACTTCTGTCTGCACGTATACTGCAGCATGGGTATGGTTCAACTGCCACTACCATACTCAGTATATACTGTGAGAATGGCTTGAACGCTCCCTTAAAAATGATTTTTTGAGACTGATCGTGTACCCAATGCCATTTTGTCCTGTGGAGAACAAGCAACAACATACCAGTGCCACTACGGCCTTTCCCTGTGGCAGCCTTGAAATTTAATCATTTGCAGAACCACAGAATGTGCTCTGTGAGATCAGCTTCTGCTACATCACCTACAAGCTGTTGCAATGGGATGTACCAAAGGGAAAGAGATGCTCCCTAGCTGCACAGATTTCAAGACCAGCTTTAGCACAAGAACGCCTGAAAATTGACTGCTGCAGAACACAGATCGAATCCTTGGTTCTTGCCAAATTAAAAAAAAAAAGGTGTATCTTCTTTGGCAATTTTGTAGAAAACCCAAGGAGAAAGATTTTAAGAACCATGGCAGCCAAACCTTCTAGTTAGAAAGCCCTAGCATAGGCTGCCTGGCCCTGGAAGAAAAAAAATAAATCCTCTTATCTATCCAAACAGGGAGACCATCAGTATCTGTTCGGTCCACTTCAATTTTTTCTACTTCTGCTTTAGGTAATTCAAGTTCAGCCATTTTTTGGAGGTATATTTGAAAATAATTTATTAGAAACCTTTTTAACAGCAAGAAAGTTCAGATCAAAAACATTCCAAGACTTTCTGTGCCATTTGTTATCAAAACATTTGGAAAATGGTGCAGAGAACCTTGTTATGGATCATTGTAAGAATGAATTCTTATGAGTTGGCTCAGTTTTTTTTAATGTTTTGTTTAAATTACCAACTATTTATGTCGCCAGATCCTAAAGCCAAACTAAAGAGAGAGAAAAAGTCACCAAATTCAGAAGTGCCATTAAAATGAACTCTGAATGTCATATCAAGTTGCATCTATAGCTGGGACAGAAAGACAAGTGTTGAACACACTTGATTTTTAAAAAAAAATAAAATTAACAAAACCTCATTTTTTTCAATGTACTGTGTGAAAACTTTTTGGAACAGAGTAGTGTGTTATGTCTGTAGTGGATGACATCCCCGCCCTTTCCCTCAATTTCTGATGATGTTTTCTTGACTAATTGTTGTTACTGTACTTTTTTTTTATCATGAGTAGTTGGTGCTTCTTCATAGCACAAGCTTAACAATCAACTACTGGAGAACAGTCTTAAAAGCTAAATGTCTGCATGATGTTACACCCATTGTACCTACTGAACAACTTTGTATGTAAATGTACAGGAATAAAAGACGTTGCTCCATTACTGCTGGACTCAGTGTTCATCTGTTTTGTTGGGAGTAACCCCATTTTGCACTATTGCAGATGCTGCTTTGCCCAAAGTTGCTTTCCACAGAGATCTCCCCACCCCTTAGCTTTCCAAGAATACCCCCCTTTTTTCTGTTTGGGGTAGAATCAGGGTAAGTGAATGAAGCTGAGCATTTACTGGCCGGATGCCCTTCCTGATGCCCATGTGGAGTTTGCATAGATATTTTTGTCTTTATGCCCTAGGAGAGAAATGTATGCCGCTATTTAAGATTAAACTCTCAACCTTCCAAGTGCAACATGAGCATGTTCACCATTAGGCCACCATGCCACTCCTTGCCTTGCTAAGAATGCCCTATTAAAATTCAGGAACTGGAGGATTATGTAAATAAAAAGGAAAACAGCCATTGAATCTTTCGATAGCTTTAATACAGCTATAATACTTCCAGAGAAAACTACTAAAAGCCAAACAAAAACCAAAAAATCCCTCAAGTCTGGTAGAGCAACTGATTGGCAACTTGAGGCAAAGAATAATGGATTAAATAGATTTTTCCATTATCTAACAGGGTAGATTTGAATTTTTTTAAGTATAGGTTTTAGAGATTTGGAAACAAAAAAAAAATACCCCACAAACTGCTCCTGCAATATTAAATCCTGTCCCCAAACAGTAGTTAGCCTCTAGGAATTATGCAGCATGTTATATAAAAATAGGAGTTAAACTTGCTCTCTCTCTTGCAGTGAAAGTTAGCCAATATAACATAAGGACCACAATTTCCTTACAAGCCTTTCACTGAAATGTTCACTGTAAAAAAGGGATTATTAACATACGGTCCCAGAGACCCCTTGGGGTCTGTAGATAGATTTTAGGGGGTCCATGGATCTGGATCGCCAAAACATTCTAATTTTATTTCACTAAATTTACCTGAAATGTAGCTTCTTTTGTTATTGATTTAACGGATAAATCACAAAGCACATAGTAAATACTACGTATTTGGTTTATTTTTTTAATTTGACAGCACACAGTTTTCTTTGTAATACAATCTACATCTGGCTATTTTACTTTATACATTGAAAATCATTTTTTTCTGAGAAGGAACCTGCGACTCCTTTTCTACCTCATCTCACAGATGTCCTTTCCCCTTTCTTGAAAAAAATGTAAGCCTGCTCACCACTGGTGCTCATAAAATGGGAAATAGTCAATCCAATTGCACACCATTCCATCAGAAATTATTAGGGAAGCTGATAAGACTACACTTACTGAATAAGTTTTAAGTCTTTCCTTGACTTTGCTAGGGGCATATATTCTGCAATGAATCCATTTCAAATCTCTTACTTTCCACTGAACAGATTCATTTTATCATTGATCAGATGCCACAGAAGTAGATCATATATAATTGGAAAATTCAAAACAGATCTCTGTCATGTCAAGCAGAAACAGTAGGTGGCAACATGTGTCAAACATTGCAGCATTTATTCCAGGTCTATATTCTCCCAAGAGGAATATCTGAAGAGCTGAATATTTCTTTCCTTTCATTATATATGTAGATTCATTCATTAGTTCAAAAAGAAGCTTGATTAAACTGAATGCATTTTGCCATCCCAAATATATAACTCAGTGACATTTTTAAAAAAAACTTCTTTGAAAAAAATATATAAACAAAAATATATGACTATCCCAAACTAAAATTTGTCTGGGAAAGTTGCCATTTCCTCCTTGATACGATTTTCTACAAGTAGTATGAAGCCGTTGTCAGTATTTTGAATGTTATAGCTGACAAAAATCTGTTTTTTAGTCTTGCTGGCTAAAATATAAACAAAGCACAAGTCTATCAACCTTTGAAGTAAGGCATAGCAGAACTCAAATATGATTATGTGTTTCCCACAGCTCCTAGCCCACAATTGCTGACAAAAAATGAGTGTGTTTGGAAGGGAGTTGCTTTACATTTGAGATAAATTCTACACATAACACTTTGGGAGTTCTTCAGGATAAAAGGCTTACTTTAAACAGGAATTGAATTTCTTTCAATATCCCCAGGTGTTATGTACAGCAGAGGTAGGAAACTGTGGCCTCTTTACAACGTGTGGACTTAAACTCCCAGAATTCCTGAGTCAACATGGCTGGCTCAGGAATTCTGGGAGTTGAAGTCCACAAATCATAAAAGGGTTTCTCATCCCTGATTTAAAACAACAATAATAAACATGCTCAAAGACTGCTGAAAGCGCACAAGGTTTATGATGAACCAATATAAATTGAGCCATTAATTTTTTTTTACTTCTGTATCATAGTGCCAGCACATACAAAGGCTGTCAATCAAGCCCAACCTATGTGTCATAGATTTTTTTCTTCCATTTCCCTATGTTAAGTTTTAAAAACCCATGCACATACATACCTAGTCTTTGAGCTAAAGAATTTGAGGTATTGTCCGAAGCATTGCCAAATAGTAAGGTAGATGCCGGAATGGAGTCCTGCAACAAAGAAAAAAAAATTAGGAGCAATTCTGTGCACTCATAGATACACAGATCCTTTACTCAGAAAAAAATATTGCTGTAATTAAGGAATTCTCTCCAAAGTTGATGCTACTAAAGATACAATTTTTGCTTGATTCTTTTACTTAATATTTCTTTTCTAAAAATTTCAATCCAAAGATGGATGAAAATAATAGAAATGCTATAATGAAAGATTACAAATCAGAAAACGCATATCTAAATAGATTTAATGCCTTTAATTTAAAAGCATGGGGTGGGGAAGAATTAGGGTACATCAAAACATATGCAGTACATACTCATAATTATCTTTCAGGTTTTGCAGTATTATGTAGAAGTGCTTCACAGTGTTAAACATTATGTTTCTACCAAACATAACAAACTTTTATAGGTAGTCCTTAACTTATGACCATTTGTTCAATGATCATTCAACGTAGTTGAGCAAAATTTTCTACAATTGTTCCCTAATGTTGCAGCTATTGTAGTAGGCTCTGCAGTCACATGATTGAAATCTGGGCACTTGGCAAACCATTTACACTTATGAGTGGTTGCCAAGTGCCCCACAATCATGTGAGTGCCATTTACAATCTCTGCTTCTGGCTATCCTAGAGAGTCATTGGGGAAGCCGGCAGGAACGTCTCCCTGCTCTGGGGTAGAACATCTTGCTTGGATTTTATCAGGGAGGATTTTTAGCCTCACAGGGGAAGGGAAAGAAAAGAAAGTCTGTCCACTCTGGGGCTGAAAATTCTCTCTCCAAAATCCAATTATCTCTCACCAAACTTCAATCTGATCAGAGATATTTGTCAATCTCTCCACTCTGGGGCTCCCTGTCAGACTGTTTCTAAGGCACTCCACACCCCTTACGTGGGACTCCATCAGCTTAACAACCCACAAGATTGCTCAACAACCACAGCCAATAGTGCCAGGATTACAGTTGTTAAGCAAAACAGTCACCTGACATCTCACTTAATGACCACCTAACTCAATGACTAAGACTCCAGTTCTCAGTTGTCATCAAGGATTACCAATGCAACGAAGTGGAGAGTAGCTTTGTTTTATACATAACTATTTTTGCTTTTTTCAACAAACATTCACCACACCATTTTATCCGTGTAACTATTCTCCCCACATTTTTTATTTATAAAGCATATTACAGTATCTTGATGCATAAATTCATCTGCCTGCCCTGGTTTTAACTATTTTTGTATAACTTGAAATTTCTTTGTTCCATTTTCCCTGTCAAATGCAGCCACCTTGGTTTTGATACATTAACCACATGTTCCACACTGCGTCACACAATCTAGTTAATGTTTTCTGTAATCATTCAGATTTTATCAAATGCAAGGTATCATCTGCATTCAAATGTGCACATACATTTATATCTATAAGTGTGTGCCATGGGAATGAGGGATGTAAACCTTATGTATGTGCCTACAGTGTCACAATGCAAGCTTAAAAGGGCATGGTGGGGCATGATTCATCATTTTAGCACTATCATAATCCATCATTGTAACAATAGGAATTCCTTACACATTTATCCATGAATACTTGTATTCCTAGGCATAATTTGCTTCCCTCATGCATATATGCCAACAATCTTTAGAAGCTCCTATTAAAAAAACTTACAAAACAGTAGCCAAATGGAGTTTCTTCTGGGCAACAACAACAAATGCACAAACCTGTAGCTTGGCCTCAATTATGATTGCTGAGGTTGTCAAAGCAAACTATCTTAGTGATCAATCCCAGAGTCCCATCCTGAAGGGTAACTAGAAAAACCTATTATTTATTTTGGTGCCAGAAACTTGGAAAACCGATTTCCTGAAGAATCTGACTGTCCTCTATTCACAGAAAGTGGGTTGCCTCTGCTCACCTATACAAAAATGATCCCAAGGGGTAGGGATAATGTGCCTCTGGTGTGTTTTTCTTGTAAGAATAGTTTAAGGCTGCAATGTCCTCTCCTATCGACTCTCTTGTGACTAAGCCTTATGGAAATCATGGGAATCAACCTCTGGGGATATACAAGTAGTCCTCGACTTACAACATTCATTTAGTGACCATTCAAAATTACAACAGCACTGAAAAAAAATATTTATGGCCATTTTTCACACTTACGACCCATGCGCCATCCCCATAGTTATATGATTTACATTCAGATGCTTGACAACTGACTCCCATTTATGGAGGTTGTAGTGCCCCTGAGTCACGTGATCTCCTTTTGCGACCTCCTGACAAAAGCAAAATCAAGGAGGAAACCAGATTCAGTTTTAATTGAACAACCGCAGTGATTCACTTAAAACCAATACGGCAAAAAAACAATCATAAAACGGGGCAAAACTCACTTAACTAATTTTCTCAGCAACCTAATTTGTGGACGTGGATTAAGGACTACCTGCACCCACAACGCTGAGCAGCAGCAAGAATTCACCTCTTCATAGCTCTGTTAAAAACATTTTTTAAAAGGACCTCGACTTGCATCTGCGGAGAAAATGGTTGCTAGCTGTGTCGGGAGCCAGCCAGCATCTACCCCACGTTTGCAATATGGTGCACATCGTCTATATAACTTTCTTTGCCCCCCAGGCTGAAACCCCAGAGGACCAAAAGGTCCGGAACTCACGCGGGGGGTGCACATGGCCACAGCCAAATTACAAAGTTCCGGGCCGTCCCCGACCCAAAGGAAAAGCGAGTCCTGCATACGCATGGCGTGGAAGTGCACCAGGTGCTCCGCTAAACGTCCGCAGAAATTGTGCAGCGAGATTCCCCCTTTCTCGGCCGGCGAGTTGGGAACCGACACCCGCTCGGCGGCGTCTCCTTTTCCCGGTTCCTGCGCTTCCTCCATTGCCACCACTCAGCAGCAACTGCTGGCAATGGTAGGCCAAAGCAAACGATCCCCGATCGCGCCGGCACTTCCCTGGTTGTCAGTGGGCCAGAAGCGGGCGTGGCCCTGGCTAATTTTTTATCTTTCATCCAAGCGGCGTCTTGATTGATTCTCATGAACGCCTTTATTTTGTTTTTTTAATATACGCTGAACCGGAAAGGAATGATTAAATTCACGCACCGCTGGCACAGTTTAATTCATCTTTTTGTGCAAATTTAGCTTAAGAAACAGCTGTTTCTGCTGTGTGTGAGTAGCCGTGGGGACATCAGATATCCCAGCCACCCACCCTTGCTCTCCCAGGACTTAAATTGTAAAATCAACTGAAAATTCAATTTGGATCTTCTTTTTTTTTTTCAATTTGAAAATTCTTAATATTTGGAAAATTTGTAAAACAGTGTAAAACTGTAAAATTACGAAATCTAATTTGTAAATTTCTTCTTTAATGTAAAGCGGTCATACAAAGCATTTCACTGCATATTGTACCATGTATGATCATGTATGTGACAAAATCTGAGTCTGAATCAGTTACTTCAAAAGAGTTTCAGTTTTAAATTGCTCTCCTGTCCGTTTTTCCTACACAAGAAATCTATGATTAACGTCTTTAAGGCAATGTTTTGGAAAATTGGGACAATTAAAATGACAAACAAGCAGATCATATAGAATAAACAGATCAAGAAAAGGATAAGAACTCAGCTGATGAAATTATTTTAATTTGAGTCAAGGTTGCCAGATGTCTGAAAAAAATAAGTTTCCTCCTTTTTCTCTTGTGTCCTCTGCCTTGCAGGCAAAGACTTAAAATCAAACATTATCCAGGCATTGAGTATCCTGTTGCTTGTTGGACAGGATTCAGGCAAAAATAAAGATGCTCCATTTGGTCAACAAAACTAATTAATGCCTTATGGTGACTGCAGCTCAGGCTGCAAACTCCTTGCTAAATTATAATTAAAAGAAATCAATAGAATCATCAGCCCCATAAAATATAATTTAAGCAATATTGATATTATTGTGTAATGGAGAAAAGATTAGATTCAATGGATTAGGTTTGTTAAAAAGAATGCCTGAAGAATTTGGGATTGACATTTGTGGCATTTATTTGAAGATAAAGCAAATAAAATATCCAAAATGTAAAACAGAAGATAAGGCAAAATAACACTGTTGATATATTGAAAATATCAAATAAAAGGTAGAATGTCAAAAGGCAACAGAATCAGACAGAACTTTGCCTCAGTAAATCTTTTCCGGCAAGGACAAGAAGAAACAGAGTTCTATAAATAATGCAAAGAAGAAGCAGATGAGTAATAAGAGAGATGAAGATTAGATAAATCTCTAGAAATATATTTGGGTAAAGATGAGCATGACAAAAGACAAGGCAAAAAGTTATTGGGGGAAAAAACATGGCAAAATATATGGAATAACTATGCATAAATAATCTCCCAATCACTGGTACCGTACATACAAGATTTGGTCACTGAACTACGGCCAAGCACTCTGCAAAGATAATCAAAAGAGTTCTATAAAATATTCCTAATAACAAAGGTGCAGGTGGTTTGTAAGTAGGTATAGAAAACAGCAGTGGCCAAGGGATGGTAAAAGATCAGTTTATAGGGCAGTGCTAAATAATGTTCAGAGTCCCACCCTTATCTCATCTGCTAGTGAGCTAATGTTTTTGCAATCCAGATTTCAATAATGCATGGAATAAGAATTGCCAGATGTACAAGCTGGATTCAAAAGAGACAGAGGGAGCTGAGATCATATTGTTAACATATGGTGCCTAGGAAAGAAAAGGGAGTTCCAGAAAGATGCCTAATATGCTTTATCGGTTATATTAAGACTTTTGATTATGTAGGCCATAGTAGATTGTAGGTAGTCTTTAAAAACATAAACGTTCCAGTCACATTTTGTAAAAATGAGTAGCATGACCAGAAAGTCAAAATTAGAATGATATACAGGTAGTCCTCAACTTACAACAGTTCATTTACTGACCATTTGAAGTTACAACTGCACTGAAAAAAGTGACATGACTGTTTTTCACACTTATGACCATTGCAGACTCTCCACTGTCCCATGATGAAAATTCAAATACTTGGCAACTGACTCATATTTATGAAGGTTGCAGTGTCCCAGGGTCATGTGATCTTTTGCAACCTTTGACAAGCAAAATCAATGGGGAATCCAGATTCACTTAACTGTGTTACTTACTTAACAACTGCAGTGACTCACTTAACAACATTGGCAAGAATGGTCATAAAATGGGGCAGAACTCAACTGTCTTGAAATATCTCCACCTGGAAGAAAGGCTGAGGCATTTCTACAAAAAAGTACAGAGGACTGTAAAGGTATATATATTGTCAAGACCACCATTTTGTCTTTGTAATCTGGGCTGTGAAAGCTTGAACATTGGAGAAGCTTAAGGAAGATAATTATGATGCTAGAGATTATTCAATATATCAGGAGGAGGAAGATATTAAAGTAAAACCAGATTGCTCACTAGAGGCACAAATAATAAAGGGAAAGGTTTAAATAGTTATTAATAAAGTTTAAATATAATATGAATGCAGGTGTTATTGGAGAAGACATTGATCGTTGGGGGAAAAAACAATTGCAAACAGCTGACAAAAGCCAATATAGCTAGATATGATCATTGATGGTAGAAGCATAATCCTCTGAAAATGTGGAGAATTCAGTGACAGAATAATCCTAGTGAAAGTACATCTGTCAAGTGATGGAGAATCAAGAACAAGCACTAGATATCTATTAGCAGACTTCTATCTGCTTATGCCCAACCTATTTACAGTTATGGCTGCAGTTTTACATCCTATTCCATTAACAGGCGTACAAGTAGTCCTCGACTTATGATCACAATTGAGCCTAAAATTTATGTTGCTAAACAGGAGAGTTGTTAAGTGAGTTTTGCCCCATTTTACTACTCTTTCCACTATTGTTAAATGAATCACTGCAGTTGTTAAATTAATAACATCTGGCTTCCCCAATGACTTTGCTTGTCTGAAGGTTGCAAAAGCTGATCACATGACCCTGGGACACTATAACCGTCATAAATATGAACTAGTTACCAAGCATCTGAAGCTTGATCATGTGACCATGGCAATGCTGCAACTGTTGTAAGTGTGAAAAACGGCCATAAGTCACTTTATTGAGTGCTTTTGTAACTTCAAACAGCCATTAAATGAATGGTTGTAAGTTGAAGACTATCTGTGGTTATATAGGATACTAAACCATAACTGATAGAACTATTTATTACTGAGTATACCTAGTTCCTTATGATTGCTGAGGACAAGGAGCCATAAACAGTCCAGTCACATTCTCAAACTATAACTTATTATTTACTGGGTTAATCAATATGAAAAAAATTACCTGAAAGCACAGAAATTTATGGACATGTGCACTGATGTGGTCATATCTACTATTTTAGACTTAAATATTGCATAAATACCAATACCGGAAACAGCACTACACAGAACAGGCAAGCCCTACAGAAGATGGTGCGCATAGCAGAGCGCATCATCCGCACCAAGCTCCCTGAACTGCACTCCATATATGACAAACGATGCCCAACCACAGCCAGGAAGATAATGATGGACCCCAGTCACCCCAACAATGGACTATTTGCCATGATGTGGTCAGGGAGACACCTCCGCCCCCTGAAAGCCAACATAGAGAGACTAAGGAGAAGCTTCTTCCCACAGGCAAAACGGACTCTAAACCATAAACCATAACAACCCAGGATTAAACAGTATTCCCATAATCTACCCCTCTCTATCACCCCCTAACTTATTCTCCTACCCGGTCTATACTAGTGCCTCTTACTCTACTACCTACAGTCGCGAGCAGTTGCATACACATTTCACTGCATTTCATACCATGTATGACTGTGTATGTGATGAATAAAATTTGATTTGATTGATTTCAGGGGAGGAAAGAGCTAGAATTAATATATAATGCTGAATCTTAATGTTCTTAAATACTTACAGAAAGTGTTTTATGTTTATCTGCAAAACTCAAGAAAACCCAATGCAAACTGTGCATGCTGCTGCCTACATTATTGTTAATACTGACTTTGACTTTCATTTGTTAAAAAACTGCAAAATCATTGCTGCTTTGGATTATCACAGCATGAATTATCAGTTTTACAACCCAAGACCCAGAGATGTGATAGCTCATCTGTCCACTAGATGGAGAAATTTTATTATTCCTATCTGGAATCTCTACCTATTATAAATATTCACCAGATGTCCATGGTTTTCTGATATTGTTATTTTTATTACTATGGAAAAAAAGTTACGCTGAATTTAAATGGAAATTGTATATATTTAAAAAATCACATTTGCATGGTAAAAATAATAGTATAAACCAAGCAGTTATAAATATCAGTTATTATTTACAAATATCAATAGACTTATATACCATTCCATAAAGCTTTACAGCACTTCCTGGGCAGTTTACAATGTCAGTATATTTTCCCAACAATCTGGCCCCTCATTTTACTGACCTCAGAAGTATGGAAGGCTGAGTCAACTTTGTGCTTCATCAGGATCAAACTCCAGGTTGTGGGCAGAGTTTGCCTGCAATACTACATTCTAACCACTATACCACCAGGACTCAAATGAAGGCAAATCAACCAGTTTCCATACAACAAGCAGTTTGTATCACTGGAAATTTATTTGTAAGTTCTAAGATGAAATCAACTTTGCAAAAAAATGTTTAATTCAAATTCAAATTTAAATTTTATTTGTCACATGCACAATCATACATGGTACAATATGCAGTGAAATGCTTACGCAGCCATTCA
>JAEANM010000675.1:0-33262 GCA_017656035.1 Myanophis thanlyinensis
TGAATGGCTGTGTAAGCATTTCACTGCATATTGTACCATGTATGATTGTGCATGTGACAAATAGAATTTGAATTTGAATTTAATAGTCAACTGTCTTATTATGCCTCAACAAAAACCGTTAGCAAGCGATTTCACTCACTCAGCTTTCATTCTTTTCTATCTCAATCTGAATACAATCTGAAATACAGCTAGTGGAACTTCATTTTCAATTTGTGTGTGGAAGTTGTTTGTTTCGTTGTCCTTTTATTTGGCCAGTAGTTTGATGTTATATCTGTTGGCAGTAAGAATACTTTATGCATAAAAATGGAAGGAGACTTTGATTTCCCCCAGTGGATGAATGGTTGCAAAAGATGACGGCATTAGCAGATACGGCTAAACTGAGTGCTTTGATTAAAGAAAAGGAAAAAAATAATTTTGTTTTACTTGGAAACCTCTTTTGGACTTTGTGCTTGAGGTGTTAAAAATGAAACTTTGATTTTTGGGTTCTGCTGATTAGATAGTTTGTTGTTTTAGAAATGGTTAGTATATATTATCATATAAAAGTAAAAGGTTAAGGTTTTGCCTTATTCTATTGCACCAAAAGGAGTCGGAAGTCAGTGCTTTTTCTTTTTTTCCCTTTCCCCTGCACTTTCTTCCCCTTTCCTTTCCTCCATTATTTCCCCATTATTTTCATTTTTCTTGGTATTTCTGTACTTTACATTTTGATCAAGTAATAAAAATATTTAAACCCTTTTATTGGGTCAGCAATGTCCATGCTGTTCATAGAAAAGCCAGATGGGTGTTATCTTATAGCTTAAAGCTTTTAGTTGCAGGTACTATTGAAAATTGCCATTAGCAGATAAGAATATGCTTGCAAATTGTTAAGTGATTTCCAAGATGTAAAGAAATGGTTTTCCTCTTTCCCTTTTAAGCTGTTTACATTTATGCTCTTAAGAATCTCAGTAGTTTTTGGATGGAATGAATTATAGGCAAGTGGAAGAGGTATTAGTTTCGAATAACTTCAGAGGCTTCATTGTAGGATTGACTGAATTTCACTGTAAGATAAGAGCACCTTATAAGAAAAAGTAAAACTTCACATATCATCCTGGTGTCTAGGTTACCCACTTCTCAAAAGGAATAAAATTTCCTATTCAAATTTGCTGTCTTATATTTTATTCAGCTTGCCTTATGCAGCAGTCATGGAATTTTAAAACAGGAAGTCCCTTAAGATCAAAAAGTTAGGATCCATAAACTGCATAATATATACTTATGAAGTGACAGATCTGCTTTACAGACCATGAAGGTATCCAAATTCACTTCAGTGAAATAATGTGACCTTGTGATATTATATATTCATTCAGCATATTTGTATGGCCACCCATTTCTCAAGAAATTACTCTGGGGAACATACAATATTTAATTTAAAAACAAAGTGATTCTCCTTGAAGTAGCTAGTATGAGGAACAAAGACTTTTCCCAGCCTTCTCCCTTGGTGTTCCCTGAAAAGCATCTGCCCAGCCTTTAAAAGGCTTGGCAGGAAAGAGCTCAGTCATCTTCTGTAGCATGAGTTCTGTAGCTTTGCTTCATTATGGCAGTGTCAAACAAAGTTCTTGTTTAAAGCTTTGTACAACAGTACAACATAGGCTGACCATATTTGATAGCCAAAAAAGAGGACGTGGGGGGGCGTCGCCGTCGGGGGTGGGGGGCTCGTCGTTGTCGTGGGGGTGTCACTGGGGGGGGCAGCAGCAGCCGCGTCGGCGGGGTGGCGTCGGGGTGGCGGGGGGTGTCATCGGCGATGGGGGGGCGGCAGCGGGGGCAGGGCGTCGTCGGCATCATCGGGGGGGGGCTTCCCTTCGCCGGAAATCGACCGCAAATCCAGACTCGGCTGAGAAGCAAGAAACTTGTTCCGGGACTTCTTGCTGGAGCCTCTCGCTTTTCTCCATTTTCACGGACATGACATTGCCACTTTTACGTCCAGTCTGGGGCATCCGGGTAAATTTATAAAATTTATAAAACCCGCCCAGATGCCCCGGACTGGACGTAAAAAGAGGACATGTCCGGGCAAAAGAGGACGGTTGGTCACCCTAGTACAACATAATAGAGGCAATGTAAAAGAATGCATGTATTACTTGTAAAATATTGGATACAACTGGATTCCTTTTTAATGCTAAAAGGAACACAATTGTCTTTTGAAGCAGACTTCTAAATTAACTTTTCCATTTTCTTTAGTTAATTGATTAGGCTAATTTTTGGCATCCATATGAACCTTTATTGGATTAGCTTTTATCAGCTGCTTTGAACTCCTGAATATGCTTAATGTTTTTAATCTTGTGATAGTTTAACATTTTACAAATTCTTGGATTTATTAATTCCCCTTTGAAAGCAAATAAAAATTAGTAGCTCAGTAATTCTCCCTTGACTGTGGAGAGATAATCCAGATATGGGTCACTCTATCCTTTCATAGCTCTGTCAGCTGATTTTTAGAAGCTTAAAAGGGCATGCTCCGCCTCCTTTCTCCAGCTTCTACTCAGTCCATTAGCTAACCAAACTGAGATTTCTTCTCCACAAGCAAGAGAAAAAGAATTAAAGAATTTAGCACCTGGATTATTTTATTCCTTCACTGTGAGTAAACACAATTCCTTTAACGAAACGCAGACACGAAAACAGTGTTGTTAGCATGATGGCCGGCTCCTGGCAGCTCAGAAAACTACAGTGTCTGAGCAGGCTGTTTCCCTCCATATTGGTTCTCCCCAATGGAGGATGCTAAGGAAACAGCCAAACCAGCTTGCAAGCATTACAAGTGGCCCCAGAGGCAGCAGAGGTAGCTGTGGCTAGCATTTGCTCAGAGGGTTTTTTTCCTGATATTTGCGCCCTCGCCTGCCCTTAAGCTAGCGGCAGCTACTGATGATGTAGGCTTTGCCAGTCGCTCGCCACTTACAAGTACATTCTGAGGTATCGCTATAGCTAGGAAAGGGCCGATAACGGTGATTTGCCTGTCTTTTAGCCAGCAGCTACAACAATACCGCAGGCTCCACTCACAAGTGCATTGAAAGGATATCGGTACAGCTGGGAAGCAGCCAATATGACGATTTGCCTGCCTTTGAGCCAGTGGCAGCCACTGATGCCGCAGGCCTTGCCAGCTATTCTTGAGGATTAAAGGCAGTTCCTGAGGCAGTGGGAACTGCCTTCTAGTGATGGCAATGGCGGCCACCTAGAAGGTGCCATTTTATACATGCACAGAGAAGCAGCAGCGCCATCTGGAGGCTAGGCAGCTTCTGTTGCAGAGGAAGATGCCTTTACTTAAGAGACACTGGGCTAATTGACTTAGCTTCAGAGTGGTCACAAAGAGAAGCCTGTATTACACTTTGAGGCAAACCTCACACAGAGGGGTTTGCCTTTGCAATCAGTTTCTTGGTGTCTGATATCTGTAAAGGGGTGTGTGGCCATTTCTTCAATTCACATGGCAACGAGGAAGTTACTTTGCAGATTCAGCTGCTAGTTCCTCAGAGTAGTGGCCATGTAATTCGAGTGGTAAGCCATTTTGTTCTCCTTTTATGGCAGTCATTACCACATGATTATTCCTATTACTGGTCAGTAATAGGACTAGCAGATAACATGTCCAGAATTAAGCTGTTGGGTCTCATAAAGACAAATCGACATGGCACATTTAGGCATCTAGCATTTGACACTGATCAAGCAGTTACTAACTTTATCCCTAATCTTTCCCCTTTTTCAAGGCAAGATGGAGCAGTTAGCAGCAGCTGGAGAATCCAACAGGGCATTATCACCACAGCCCAGGGCACATCGCAAATGCGCATCCAAGAGGAAACACATAACCTCTGATACTGCAGCCAAGGTTAAGACAAGGGCCCTGTCGCCCAGCAAGCCCACCAGAGCCGAGGAAAAAGATGCCTTTAGACATCAAAAGGCATTAAAAAAGAGTTGGTTAGTCGCTAAGGGACCAGGCGTCAGCTAGTAGGGAGGTCCCTCCCCTACACTCTCCCAACATTGAGCAGGGAGTTACCCTTGCCTCCTCTCCACAGGCTAATAGACCCCGGGCACAAGCCATCTCCTGAATACACTGGAGAGATTCAGTGGTCTCAAGAGCTCCGAGCTCCAGAGACCCAGGAGGAATGTACCACTTCTCCACAGGCACAAACCCATTTGGGGAGACAAGTAGAAGAAGCTGTACCTAGGGGTAGCTCATCCCCAGAGGCCACCTTCTCGTCTACAGCAGCGGGGACCCATACTGAGGCATTGCAAGAACCCCTATTGTCTCAAATGAGAAAACATATTGAGGAGGCCATTGCTCAGTCCCATCCAGGGAACACGCAAAGCCAGTTCTCTACCACATCTAAAAGGATACTGGAATTGTTTCAGCAGATGGCACTTCCTATTTCCCAGTATGGTGCTGAGATAATGGATTATCAGGATCCTAGTTCCCCATCATCCTCTGACCAGCGTCTACCCTATTTGGGAAAGGAAGAGTTGATGCTGTCAGCGGGTGAGGATGATTATCCAGAACCACCAATAATGTCAGGACTTTTCCAGCCTTCTTTGTTCAGAATTCTCCTGAACAAGGCCAAGGCTACAACACAGATGGGCGGAGACCCCACAGTAGCAGTACAGCCTTTGAGTGCTCATGCTCCAGACATCAAACAGCTCCTCTTCTCTGAGCATACAACCAAGGCTGAGGAAGTCCTGGCACCCCAGTTGTTCATGGATGTAGTTCAGAAGCAGTGGGCAGCTCCTGCTGCTGGCCCACCCCTGCTAAATTCCAAACATTGCTTCTATAATGTAGCGGAGGCTCTCACCACAGTCCTGCAGCCACCAATCGTATATGAATCCATAGTAGCACTGGCTTCCCTCAATGCCATGATCACGGAGACAGATGAGGCCCTCAAGCTGGAGGGCAAGAAGGCAGAACAGGTTCTCTGCAGAGATCATCAGGCAGCCACCTGGGCAGTCAAGACTTCCACCACGGTGTTATTTTTCACTCGAGCGTAATTGTCACTTCGCCAATTACAAGCCAGAATCCCTGCAGAGGATCTAAAAGTGCATCAGGACATTAATAAACTAATAGTGGCTACAGAGTTCTCGGCAGCCGCAACATTGCATGCCACCAAGTTTGAGTCTTGATCGATTGGCACCACGGTAGCAGCCGTAGACTGTTATGGCTCTGTCATTGGACAGTGGACATGAAACAAATGGAGATTGGCTTCGGCACTTTTCAAGGGAGATAGACTATTTGGGGAGATATTATCCCCCATCCTAGTTGATACCAAGGAAGGGAGAAAAAAGATGTCTCCAGGTTCCAAATGGGCAGACCATAGATCAACCCCCTTTTTCCAGCACCATGCTTTCAGGGCCCTCGAGGCACTCTTAACACCTGGAAATCACCAATTTGCTCACCACCACCGCCACGAGCGTCAACAGGACAGATCCTACAGAAATAGACAACAGTCTTACTCTAAACGGCCATTGGGGGGGAGGCTGTTCAAAGTAACTGGATTCAACCCTCCCATTGGTGGCCATCTCTCCTTCTTTGCCAGACAATGGGAGGAGACCACCTCAGATGCTTGGGGTAAGACATACAATCCACTTTGGTCTTTCTCTCGAGTTCCTATCTGCCCCTCCCAAGGAGATTTCTCCAGTGCCACACTTCCAAAGACCCTACAAGACAGGCCCTAATGATGGCGGCAATAAGTCACCTCCTAGACATTTGTGCCAGAGGTACAACAAGACAGATTTTACTCCATCCTCCTTGTCATTCCAAAGGCCTCGGGAAGGAATGGAGAGAAATCCTGGACCTGAAGTGTCTGAACGATCATCTAGTATACCGCAGTTTCAAGATGCACTCCCTGCAGAGCATCTTAGCCTTGATCAGGGACAGGGACTTCCTCACATTCATCGACCTCACGGAGGCATACTTGCATGTGCTCATCGATCCAAGTCACCAGTATTACCTCCACTTTTCCTATGCGGAGCAGCATTATCAATATCGGGCCCTACCATTCGGACTCTCGTTACTGCCCCAGATCTTCACAAAGCTGATAGCGGCATAGCACTGCATCTCAGAACGCTTTCGATCAGAGTTCAGTGTTACCTAGACGACATCCTGATTCAGTCCACCTTGCCGTCCAGAGTGAGGCACGACCTACAGACCACAGTACAAACACTACAGGACCACGGTTTCTCTATCAACATAGAGAAGAGTCATTTGATCCCTACTACCCATTTACAACATCTCAGAGCGGTCATAGACATGCCGAGTTGCACAGTCTACCTCTCCCAGGACTAGAAGCAGAGCCTGCAAGCCCTGACTCATCGTATCAGGCAAGGGCAGGTATCATTGGCGCTGCTATCCCAATTGCTGGGCATGATGGTATTGTGCATTGCCATCGTCCCTTAAGCAAGGTTACATGCCAGAATCCTGCAGTGGTTCCTCCTTCTGTTTCAGAGATCAGGCAGGAGCTATTCTCAGACCATCAGGAAGGTCATCCGATCCGTACAGTGGTAGCTTTCACAAGCAATCAACAAGGGCTGCCTCTTCAATAAGCCTTGTGCTTAACCATCATGACGGATGCCAGTCTGTTCAGATGGGGAGCCACCTCCAACACAGGTTAACGCAGGGGAGGTGGACTCCAGAGGACCTATCTCACAACATAAACTGGTTGGAGCTCAGGGCAGTGTACCTCGCACTGCAGAGCTTCCAGAGTGAGGTTTTAGACTAGCATGTGTTAATCCTACAATGTAGCAGCCAAGCCCACATAGACAGGGTGGGACCAGATCAGCATCCCTTATGCAGGAGGCCTGTCTCCTGGGCATCTGAATGGAGAATAATCTGCAGTTTTTCAGGGCACAACATATATCGGGCAGTGCCAACATGCAGGCAGATTGGTTGAGCAGAGCTACAATAGACCAGGTGGAATGGAGGCTAGTTCTGGTGTTGTTGCAGGAGCTGTTGGAATGATTCGGCTGGCCAGTGGTGGATCTATTTGCGACTGTCCAATGCTCAGCTCAACAGATTTTTCTTGAGGTTCCCGATGCCAGGAGCAGAAGGGGTGGACGCTCTGCGTTGCAGTTGGACTCCGGGTATGGTGTACACATTCTCCCCTCTACCTCTAATACTGCAGATAAAAGCAATGGAGGAGGACCTGCTCCTCCTGGCTCACATTGGCCGAGGAGACCCTGTTTTGCCGACCTCCTCAGCCTCTCCGTGGGTCGCCCGTGGCAGATACCGCAATACAGGAGGTCCCTCAGCCAGGGAGCAATGACACATCCAGATCCGCGTGGCTACAGTTAGCCGCATGGAGATTGAATGGGTCACTCTAAGTAGAGCCCATATGTCCTCCAGGGTTATTGCAACAATTCAAATCTCTTGTAGACCTTCCATTAATAGAATTTATGAGGCCACTTGGAAGGACTTTTGCACCTGGTGTGACAGGTGCCACTGGGATCCCAGTGCAGTCTCTGGCACAGTTCCTGGATTTCCTACAGGGTGGGTTAGATAAGGGACTAACACCTAATACCCTTCATCGCCAGGTAGCGGCTATTTCCTCAGTTATTGACTGGCACAGGGGGTCCACTTTTGCATCGCCCAACAGTACGCAAGTTCCTCCAGGGGGCAACTAACTTACAGCCACTGGTAGTGCATCATATCTAACCTGAGAGTTATCTAAGGTTCTAGACGCTCTCACCCAGGGTCTATTTGAACCATTGATATCGGTATCCCTAAGGCTTCTCACTTGGAAGGCGAGCTTTTTGGTGATAATCACATCCAATAGAAGAATCTCTGAGCTATCCACGCTTTCCATCCGACAGGACTTGTGTGTCTTCCACCTGGACAGGGTAGTATTGCGTTTGGACCCTGCCTTCGTTCCCAAGATCAATTCTTGGTTTCACAGGGCTCAAGAGCTGATACTACCTGATTTTTGTCCTAACTCAAAGCATTCCTTGGAACGCTGTTGACACACCTTAGATGTCAGAAGGGCTCTTCACATCTACATCGAGAACTTTGTCATTCAGAAGGACAGAGGCCTTGTTTGTCTCCTTCCAGGCAGCAAACTTGGGACAGAAAATGTCTTCCTCCACAGTGGGCAGATGGCTATGGGCATTCATAGCCACAGCGTACGAAGCTAAGAGCCTCCCAATACCCATGAGGATAACAGCTCATTCCATCAGGAGTGCAGCCACTTCAGCAGCGTGGGCTACACGGGCCTCTATTGAGGTTTCTCGAGTGGGTACTTGGTCATCGCCATCGCCCTTCATTCGGCATTATAGATGAGACACACCTCAGTGGTGGCAGCATTTGGCAGACACATTCTGCAGAGAGTACACTCAACTTGGGAGCCACAGGACCAAGCTGTAGCCTTCCCTTAATAACAGCCAGCTTTGCTATATCCCATACCTCGATTATCTCTCCACAATCAAGGGAGAAGGGGCGTTGGCAGTGGTGGAATTCAATTTTTTTTACTACTGGTTCTGTGGGTGTGGCTTGGGCGTGGATGGGGGGGGTCATGTGATGGGTAAGCAGTTTCTGTAAGCAGGGCAATAAAGATTAGGCTAGAAACAATACCAGAACGTTTCTTTCCTGCCTTCCTTACAGGATTATTTATTTTTATTTTATTTATTTGATTTATATACCGCCCCCTCTCCCTAGGGACTAGGGAGATTAACCTGTAAAGTGGAAAAAAAAAACAAAAGGAGATTTCTTCTAACAACCGGTCCTCTGAACTGCTTAGAAAATTTACTACTGGTTCTAGCGAACCTGATATAACCTGCTGAGTTTCACCTCTGGGCATTGGTTTTACCTGATACGCTCCTTCTTGTTGTGTGGAGAGATAATCCAATCCCTCCCTATAGTTCCGGCTAGTCCTGGGCTTTGGATTGGACTATGATAGCAGGAGAAGATTAAGTCTATCGCAAGAACTTCGTAGAAGCTGGGAAAAGGAGGCGGAGCATGCCCTTTTAAGCTTCTACAACTCAGTCAACTGAGCTATGAAAGGATAGAGTGACCCATACCTGGATTATCTCTCCACGCAACGAGAAGGAGCATATCAGGTAAGACCAACACCCCTTTCTGTACGTAGTTTTTTGTTTAGCCTCTATTAAATCCCATATTTGAGAAGAATTTGTTACTTAATTATGAGGTAGCATCCCTTGCAAACTTGCAAACCTTTGTGAATTATTTGACATTTTGATCACTTCCAAAATGCAGATGCTATATATGTGTTATTCTTCTATAATTGAATTGGAGAAAATTCAAGTTTAGGTCAGCTTTGACTGGCACATCTACTTTCTGTTTATCTCAGAACCATGAGGTACTGTGTTCCATTTTTCTATAAAATAGTTTCATTTATCTATAAAGTTAGTGAGATAGACGTGAACTGACAGGAGAATTGGAGTCAACTAGTAATAACAGTGAATGTTATTTTTTTAAAGGATTTTTTTATTTGTATATACTGAACAATACAAAAGTATAAATGTATATTACAATTAATCAGGGTGTTTTTATTTAAGAGACCAAAGAAAAATTGTTGGAATGTTTGGGAATTATCTCCAATTGAAAATACTTAGGGAATCCATTCAAAAATCAAAACACTTTCTTAGACAATAATTATCATCCTAGCAAATGGAACTCAAATCTTCCTAAAATCAACAATCACCCCACCAGTGATACGGTAACAGTGTGCATTTCTTATCAAAAGTTACCTTTATAATATCTGCTATTTCATCAATATTATATATCCAAAATAGGAAGTATCAATAAATGTTTTTTAAACAATGCCAATGTTTAGAAAGACTGCACAGAAATTTTATAGGATTTGAAGACCAATAATTCCTGCACATACAATAGCATGCAGTTGCATTCCCAGAAACAATGTTACACATGCCCTTACAGAATTTGAAGTACTTCATCTCCTATATTTGTTTCTCTGACATTGAGAAATGCTTATCTCCCACAGTTTATATATCTCACTCTGTAAAAACAAATTCTTATTTTAGTCAAATGGAGATATACAAGCCTTCTCTCTGAGCAATCCCTTGAGGTTGAGTTCAAGATGAAGTGATCTCTTTCAGAGTCAAATCCTATGGTCAGGGTATGCTTTTATTATCTGCTTTAGCAAAATTGTCCCTCTGATCTTTTTATTGCCAGTAGCTGGATAAATAGTACTTTCAATTTTGCATTGTTTTGGCCCCAGGCTCATAAGACCATTGTAAAATGGTTCCTTTTTTCCTGCAAGTAAAGGGCTACATACTTTTCAGCCAAAAGTGCTGAGCAGGAAAACAATCTTAACTTTCTTCCTAGTCTTTTTATCATAACTTAGTCATTCTGCAAAACAAAATGTATTATAAACTTCCAAATTAAGTCTTGAAGCATCAAACAGTGGAATTAGTTTATAATGAATAATGGTAGTAGTGACTATATACTAGAACAGTTTTTTTAAAAATATGTGTAAGAGGCTTTTCAAGTTTTTTGTGTGTATTGTACTAAAGGATAAAACAACCCTTGGTGTGATTATTGCGTTGCTATGAGAGGATACTAGATGAATCTGGATATGTGCGGATATAGATTAATTGTGTGATTCTGTGTGGTATAATGAACTGGAAGTGTAGATTTATTTTATTTTATTTTTTCTTATTGTCTGTTTCAGCCTTTCCACAGTTTGAAGATGTTTATCATACATATAATAAGTGCACAGATATCATTTTGACTTGTCCAAAATGAAACCAGATTCTATCCATTGAATAAGTTCATTCACCAAATGACTATATAAATGGTGGTTTTTGGACTAATGAACCATTTCACAATAAATCTGAACATTGCTGCTTAGTAAGCTCAAACAGAACCTTTTTTTTCCAGAGACTGATAACAGTCATAATTCACTGGGAACATGTTTTAACAGGTTTACTCTTGTAAACCAGATTTCATCTTGTAAATAAAATCTGAGGACTTTCCTTAAAAGAAGCCAAATAAGGTTGTTATCAGTTCAGCCTGTCCCAAATAATACAATAATACAATAGCTATAGTAAGAGGATTCTTCTGGAGCATTGGCAGGTGCCCAATAATTAATTTTTTTCTTCTTCTGGCCTTTTATGATGAAAATTGACATACTGTATAGACCAGAGGTGGCGAACCTTTTCAGCACTGAGTGCTGAATCTGAGCGCACACGCGTTAGCGTGCCTGCACCACGTGTCCACGTCTTGCTCATGCACAGTCACACAGGAGTCTCGTGCATACGCAGTTGTGTGCGACTTGCACATTTTTCACGCATGCACAGCCTGGCCTGGGGAGGCAGCCCGGCCTAGCTCGCCTGGTATTTAACGGGATGCTACAGAAAGCACGGTTTCCAAGCTCGCTGCTGGGACTTGCGCTGAAGCTGAGCTGCAAGCTCCCCACCTACGCTCTCCTGACCAGTGGGGAAGAGAGTCCAACCAAGGGGTGCCAGACCGAGAAGTGGCGATGCGGGCTAGGCAGCCCAGGGCATCTTGACCCCGTGTCCTCCCCTCTCCCTCTGCGGCATTTAGTCTCACCCACGCCTCCACTCCCTGTCATGTTGAATTGCATGGCCTGAGGGGGTCTCCTGCGAACGAGCTAGCGAAGTGGCTGTGAAGTCCCACTCCTTGCCTCATTATGTGCCTTCCACCGCTCTTCCGACAGACATTAAATCTCCAACTTCTCCCCAGCACTGGCCGTGCAATTCATCACAGCAGGGAATGGAGGTGTGGTCGAGACAAAACACCCCTCGAGAGAGGGGAGGACATGGGGTCGAGTCTCGGGCAAACAAGGCAGGAAAACTTTTTAAAATGAACACGAGCTGCAGAAGCAACATGGGCTGGGCAGCCCGGGACATCTCGACACATCTGAATCTGGATTTTTGAGAGAAGGACATCTGATCACATCTGCCATATTAAGGAACTCTGAATAGTGTATCACTTGTGATCTCTTCTGTGTCTTTTAGTGTAAGGGAATTGTTCCGTTGTACTTGTAGTTTTTAGGCTTGAAAAGTATGGCTCTGTCTAATTATAAACTAATTTCCCAGGCTAAATCCTTGTCTCAACATTCTACTCAAATAGCTTTGGTAGCCATTAAGAAATAGTATGCATTTATGTCTGTTCTGGATAAAGGTCACTGAATCTGCTCCCAGTTCAGACTTTAGAGTATCTGCTGACAATAGGAAATAGTAGCAAGTACAAAGCCTAAAGCATCAATAAGCATCTGGTGCAAATGTTGTCTAAAAGATTGTTTTTTCCTTTTGTCTTTTTTCTGTAGAAAGGTCATGGATATTGAAGTGTTCTCTTTCAAAATATGATATCTTGCCCTGAGTTTTTGTCAATAAAATAAGAACAAGCAGCAGAGTCACAGTCCAAGTGCTTATATCACTCACAAGGAATAGACAATTGAAATTGTTTTTAGATTTGCAGCATTTCCTTATGAAAGAAGCACTTCATTCAATAGTCAGTGTTTTGCTGTGAGTACCCAGTGAAATTACTGGCATGCTGTGTAATAGAAGAGGGGAAATCTTTGAATAGTTGCTTTATAATAAACATGGGCACATCTGGAAATGAAGGCGTTATAGTGGGAGTGATAGAATGGAATTAACTGGAACATCTGTTTGTATCTTTGTGAGCTGAACAATGCTGTCTCACAGAGACGTTGTTATGGACAGGAACAATGAGTATTTTCTCAGTATAAATAATTTCTATATATTTCTTTATATTTCCTAAATTTGACCAAAAATTTAGTATGTATGGCAGAAATTTTGCTCAATGTTTCCATTCTCAGAATATTCTACCTTTATTATACTGAATACATTGAATGTTTTTATTTGAAACAAAACAATAATACTACCATAAAGATAATTCTTGGAATTGGTGTAATATTATATTGTGTCAACATTCAAGCAAGTTTGTTCTATCTTTTTAAAATATAAATATAATACACTTCATAATATATACTATATAAATACTAATTAAGTTGTGAATATCTTAACTCCCTCTAGTGGTTAGATGTTTCTCTTCCTAGAAGTCATACCTGACATTTATCTGCTTAACATTTTCTATACAAAGCTTTTAGCATCTCTGCATATATTTGGTATTTTTTTATTATTATTATAATATTAAATCTTAAATTTCTGGCCTTTTTAATTTGGTTCCATTAAAGTCCAAAGATCAATCCCTATTCTGATAAATAGTTTAAAATAGCTTTGAAATGCATTGGCTTTAGGTCTGGATATGGTCAGGAATTTTCTCTTTCAAATACAATTAATGTTCATTATTAGTAAATATGATAGTAGCAGTAATTGTTATTAATGAAGGTTTATTTAAAATAATAATAAAACGATAGTGGAAAATAACTTTCTCAATTAATATTAAAGGTTCCATATTTTGTACTAGTTAATAGTAATTCCATACTGCTAAATTATGCTGAATTACATCTTTCACTTTTTGTGAGTGGTGAATTTAGCTGTTGAAGACTTTATGGACTTTTGATCTCACCCAGCCAAATAGCTGTTATGCTTCATAGGACATAATTATTATGTCTGTGATTGCGCAGTGGTTAGAATGCAGTATTGCACACAATTCAGCAGTTTGAGTTTCACTGACTCAAGGTTAACTTAGCCTTCCATTCTTCCAAGATTGATAAAGTGAGGACCCAGATTGTTGGGGGCAATATGCTGATTCTGTAAATCACTTAGAGAGGGGCTATAAAGCAATGTGAAGCAGTATATAAGTCTAAATGCTATTGCTAAATGCTATTGCTAATATGGTCTTACAGAGTTTTACACTTCTCAATCCTGATTTTACCAAACCGAAATGGCTTCAGCTTTCAGGAGTTTTATCAGTATTACAGCCAGTAAAGTTGGATTCTGTTGCCTGTGATACTTTGCTGTTGGAAAACCAGGGGTTAAACATATTTTGTGCTCAGAGAGCTCAGCCAGAAAGCTAGTTCTATAACGGTGGCAAACCTATGGCATGTATGCCACACAGAGCCCTCTCTGTGGGCACATATGGCTTCACCCCAGCTCCACCATGTTTCTCCATGACGTTTCTCGCCATTGTTTGCAGGGAAACAGATGTTTCCTTTGAAATGATGAAACAGAAGCTCACGGAAGAAAAAGATCTCACCTTTTGGAAAGCTGCTGGTGTTAGGATGCTCTGCCTCCCACCAGCCAGCTGGTCTTTGACTCTCCATCCCATGCATGCACGCCAGCTAGCTGATCTTCCAATTCTCCACCATGCCTGTGCGCTGATCAGCTGGTCTTCCAGCTCTCCGCTGTGTGTACGTGCTGGCCAGTTGGACTTATGATTCCCAGCGCACATGTGTGCTGTCCAGTTAGACTTCCAGTTTACAGTGCGCATGCGTGCTGCCCAGTTGGTAATCAAATTTTCAGCACGCAGTCCCCAAAATGTTCGTCACCACTGTTCTATAACATCGGAAAATACCAGTTACTAATTAAGGCCGATCAACACCCAAATCCTTATATATCCAGGAATCCCACTTCAGTTTTTGGTAGTAAATGCTGTCATATTCTGCAAGGATTATGTCTTAGTTTATTCCAGTAAAAATAAACTTGTGACACTTTAAGAACTAGAAAATTTATTACCGCGTAAGCTTTTATAGATTGCATTGCACAAAACTTTGTCATAATAAATATTAGTATTTAAGGCTCCACAAATCTCAATATTTTTGTTATATTCTAGAGCAGACATGGGCAAACTACGGCCCGCGGGACACACCCGGCCCGTTGGGCTTTTTAATCCGGCCCGCGGAACTAGTTCTGCCCTCACTGACAGCGGCAGCGTACCCGAGAGCGTGGCACCCTCAAGAAACATGGCTCCTGCGGCTTCGCTGGAGGGTTGCTCTAGGGTCGCTGCTGCCTCGGTTATTGGTGCGTCGCGAGCGACTTATGCGAGGCTGGGGCTGAGGATGGGTGCAGGATGATGACCATGAGCGTCTACTGCCCCCGCGCCCCTTGGCCGCAGGGCTAGTCTGGAGCACAGGGATGCTCCACCCCCTTCCACACCTGCCGGGCCCCTCTCCCGCCGAAGAGGCTGCCGAGCCATCCAGGGAGGGCTATGGGGAGCCGCCCGGTGAAGCGGGACAGGCTGCTGACACCCGCGTGTCTTTGCAGGCATGCGATGCTGAACGCAGCAGCCCTGGAGAAGAAGGTAAGAGGGCGGCAGGCAGGAGAGGGGGGGCCTCGCGCATGCGTGCAGCTCCACAGTAGCAACGCCGGCTCTTCTCCCGCTGCCCAGGTGCTGCTGATGACGAAAAGCGGCTCCAACAAGACAAGCATGCGCTCCACTTCGCCAACTAAATCTCGCGGTGGAGCGCATGCTTGTCTTGCCAGGGCTGCTTTTCACCATCAGCAGCACCTGGGCGGTGGGAGAAGAGCCGGTGTTGCCGCTGCAGAGCCCCGCCCCCCCCCGCTCCTGCCCGCCGCCCTCTTACCTTCTTCTCCAGGGCTGCTGGGTTCAGCATCCCACGCCTGCAAAGACACGCGGGGGAGGGGGCTGTGGGAAGAGGAGTAATGGTGGGGGTGGGGGGATCTGCAGGAGGGGGAGTAAGGGTGGGGGGAACTGCGGGAGGGAGAGTAAGGGTGGGGGTGGGGGGCCTGGGGGAGGGGGAGCCCATCATTGTGGCCCGCGAGTCAAAAAGTTTGGCTCGCGAGTCAAAAAGTTTGCCCACATCTGTTCTAGAGCTTTATGTCTAGAGCTTTAAGTTAAAGAAAGCTAACCTTTTAGGTTAATGGATTATTTTCAGTAGATTGTGGGTAGTTTTATGAAATAGTTGCAACGGCAGCTATTAGCAGTTGTAAAACACCAATTTTTTAATGGCAAACTGGCAAGCTTTATCCCCCAAGAAGCTATCTACCCTCCTACTTACCTTTGTTTTTTTTCTTGGCATGTGGGCACATTTCCACATAAAGCACACCTACCATTATAATTACAGGTAGTCCTTGGCTTACAACAATTCATTTAGTGAGTGTTCAAAGTTATAATGGCACTGAAAGTGACATGATCATTTTTCACTCTTATAGCCATTGTGCTATCTCCATGGTCATATAATTTGTATTCAGATGCTTGACAATTAACTCACATTTATGACGGTTGTAGTGTCCCAGACTCATGTGATCCCTTTTTGCAACTTTCTGATGAGGAAAGTCAATGGGGAGACCAAATTCACTTAACAACTGTGTTACTATTTAACAACTGCAGTGATTACCTTAATAAATGTGGCAAGAAAAGTCGTAAAATGCGGCAAAAGTTAACAAAAGTTTCTCATTTAGCAATATAAATTTTGTGCTCAATTTTAGTCATAAGTTGAGGACTACCTGTACATTTACTTATTATTATCATTTACATGCTGCTCAACTCCCAAAATAATCTTTGTGTAAATGTACTCCATCTATTTTAAGGAAGCTGACCAGAGGTAAAGATACTCTTTTAAACCAAATGATGATGGAGGCAGGTAATTTGCAAGACAGCAGTTTTTCACTTAATATTTTAAAATACTTTTTTTAATTAAAAGAGCTTTTTTAAAAAAAAAACCAAAGACAAATGGAGTCATAGAAAACTGAGAGGTGCCATAAGAAATGTTCAGAAATACCAGATTCCTGCTATCTCAGTTACATTGGTGATACATTAAAATCTAAGAAAAGTCAGTGAAGCAGTACAAATTGCACTTTGTACTCATCACATTCAACCATAAGTGTAAAGTATAGCTTATTAACAAATGAAATAAACAAAATGTTACAAAATTATGATATTCATGTAGTTACTTATCAAGTACATCTAAACTATATTGAAGTAACCAAAATCTTTTTACGATCCCCAAGGCATGTCATCCCTAATATTTGGAAATTGAAAGTTGAAAAATTAAAAATGCTCTAACACAGTCCTAAGTAGCAGAGAATCTTGGATTCTTCTAATTCTTAAAAACACTAGAGCACAAGAAAGACAATTGGGAAAATTCATTTTCTTTGTTCTTTTTGATCTCTAAACTGATTAATCTTTTTGAATTGTTTGAAACAAGATTACATTCATAACCCATAGTCAAGATTGATTTTTTTCCTTCTGGGTCAGAGTTGACTCAGCCTTCCATCCTTCTGAGGTCGGTAAAATGAGAACCCAGATTTTTAGGGCCAATATGTTGACTCTGTAAATTGCTTAGAGCAGGCTGTAAAGCACTGTGAAGCAGAATATAAGAATATAAAGTGAGCTCTTTTCTGTCCTTCAGAAAAGCTTTAAAAAACGTGGCTCTGCTGGGGCCTGGAGTCTATTTATGGTGGGTGGATATTGATTTAGTAAATAAATAAATTTAATAAATAAATGAAACAGTGACCAAAATGTGCCAGAAATAATACTGTCCTTGTTATTAGCAGGGAATGCTGCGTGGAACACAAATATTTACAATATGGCTATTGTTCTAATCTACGTTTTCTCTTTGTGACTAAAAAGCATTATATAAAAGTTTTGGTTGAACAAAGCCATAATGGGTGTTAGACATAAATAACTGGTCTGATCTTATGAAGTGAACTTGAGGTGTACATATAGAGAAGTGAAAATTATGAATGAAAGTAAAAAAAAAAACCAACTATGTCAAAGTATGGGTTGGTAACATCTAGGTTAATATAGTTCTATATAAATGTAAGAATCTATAAGTTAATAAGAGGATAGTTGCATGTTTGTCATTGAATGGCATTAATGAAAGAATTGGAATTGAGCTTTGTGAAAAATCATACAACATTCTTAAGAGAAGTGAATTCCAGGACAAGAAAATTATTCTGGATAAAATGAATTGATGGGTGGGAATGAGACAAGTAGAGACCAAGAGTTCTAGCCATTTGTAGATCCAAGAATGAAAGAGAATGGCGGTGGTCTGATGAGTAACTGTTCATTAGATCAATCATTAAAAGCTGTTTTAATCATTAGGCTATTCATACATATGCATGGAAAGGATATATATAATAAATCTAGAAGCATAACTTATGAACTTGAATATGATGAAAGGCTGTGAGAATTAGTGAAGTATGGTGGGTAATTTTTTATAGGATAGATCTTGGGCAAAATGCACATAGAAGAACTATAGGATACTTCAACTATAGAAAGACTGCAGGATCAGAAAATATAAATCTTGTATAGTTTGGAAGATAGATAAATCATCCAACAATATGAATGGAAAGTACAAGTTTAAGTTTATTGGATTTCTATACCGCCCCTCTCCCGAAGGACTCGGGGTGGTGCACAGCCATCTAAGAACAAGTACATAAAAAATTTAAAACACAATTAAAATGAATTAAATCAATGGCCAATTAACCAATTAAAAAGATTAAAAATTTAAAACGATTTAACTAATTAAAAATTGAACAAATTTAAAACCCCGTTAAGTGTTAGGCCAGACCTGCTTGCTGGAATAGATGGGTTTTTAATGTGCGAGTAAGGAAGTACAAATGGAAACTACTTGGACAGTGTAAAAAAATTATGCTACAGAGACAAAAATGTGTACTGATAGGCTGCATGAGAAAGGATCTTGGTAGAATGATGGTGAGCTTCTGGATGAGAAAAATGTGTATAAGAGAAAAATTGCTATAAAAATAAGCATGAAGGAAAGTTTGTATAATGTATGTATAGAGAAAAAGAATTACAAAAAAATGTAATTAAAGGAATGAATGTGAACAGTTATAGTAAAGGACGGTAGAAAACCACAGAGCAATTTTGATAGAAATCAGTAGTTTTGAAAATTAGTGAAAAGAGCTAAAGTAGGAATATCATCAGAATAAAGGAATTATCAATAAAATGATGAAATTATTTGAGATGAAAATGAAATGAGAAACTGCTACAATTGAGTGTTTTAGAGATTTCTATGGAATGATGTATATTGAAGATTAGAATTGAAACAAAAATACTATAAATGTTAGTTTGCCAGTAAAGATTATGACATGGAAATCTTGAATGCTATGAGAACAGAATGATTTGTTAGGGAAATGTGTTATGGTAAAAAGATGGTAGACAAAAGCTGTTTAAGAATGAATGGATGCTCATTGAATAGGAACTGACAATAAAAGTGAGTTGACACTTGGCTTGGTCATATGGAGAGAATTAATGAGAATACAATTGAAAAAACAAAAATGAAGAAAGAGTGAATGCGCTAAAGGAAGGGAAAAACCAAGGAAGATGTAAATGAATGGATGGAATTGATGAGATCCTCAAAAAGAGAGGGGTGAAAAGTTTAAACAACAAAAATCTATGTATAAACAGTGTATAGAAACAAGGATGGTTTGAAATTTAGAAGAAGAGAGTTATAGTGAATTATATAGGAGTCAACTATTTCCTTATTCTTTTCTATTCTTTTCTTATCCATACCTTTAATTTCGTTTAGTGCATTCTTTTCTGCACTTTACATAATGTTACTTATTCCAAAAGGAAATAGCACGATAAGCAGATATCTATGGAGATTCTCAGTCATCCAGGTCATAGTTGTCTTAAAGGTGCTTTTTCAAAAGGCAAACTGGACTGTTTTTTCAGGAAGACATTTCACTTCTTGGCTGAGAAATGAAACGTCTTCTTCCTCAAACAACAATCCAGTTAGCACCTTTGAGAGCACTATAAACATGTGTATAGTAACTATATTAAGCCTGTTTTAAGGTTTACATTACAAATTATTGTGTTTTCCACTGAAAATAGTGTGAAAGATATGTTAATGAATGGAAGGCAGGCTCCTTAAAAAGTTCAGGGGCAAATATGATTTGAAATAAATTCAAGTTATCCTAGTTATTATGATTATGTTTTGAATGATGATAACTTTTCTTGGCATGATTTATGAAGTCACCTATTTTTGTGAAACATCTTAAAATATACTTATTTTTAATTATACACAAATAATTCAAAATAAAAGCAGGCTTTTTTCCATTTGAAGACAAGAAATATTACCTGAAATGGCAGCGTTCAGAGACGTGTCAAATTCAGTGCTGCTTGCCTAGTAACTACTACTTAAATTGTTCAGGGCTTTGCATTTCAAAGAATACCTTTACGTGATAACTGGTGCTGCAATGACTATATAGTGATATTACTGCTTTTATGTAATACCTTATTAGTTTTGTCATTGTTTAACTCTTTGTAGTCTGTCATATTTATGGCCATTATTAGGAAGCCACCTCCCTGAAACTCTGCTGTCTCTTGCACTAGCATGTTTGAAATTAGTTGGAAATTTGGTAATAGTAAGACTCCTCTGTTCTTCCAGATCAAATTTACAAACTGCATCAACAGCAAAGCTAGCTTGCAAAATTTACAATAATAGGCTTAACTGTGCTAGCTTTTTGTCTAGAAACCTAAGGACCATCATAAACTGATGAGCTATCATGAAAAGGGACTGTTCAATATTAATCCCCATGCTTTGTGCTTCAATATAAAATTTGAGAGTTTTAGCTTTTAAAAAAGCAAGTAGCTATATTCCTTTTCAGAAAATATGCTTGTGATTTAAAATAGCTTACAGTCAAAATGTCCTCCTTACAATTATCCACCCACCCACCCCTTCACATTTTCTGCTAGACTCATGAAGTATTGGGCATTTGCCTATAAAGAGAAACCTGTTAATCACACAGAGGTTTCTCCAAGTGTACCAACAATGCAATGATGGAACCTGTAGGGAACATATGGGAGTCTCACTTTTTCATGGAAACAAAACCTCAGTAACGTTCAGTCTGCATACATAAATAAAGTACTCAGTAATTATTGGTTTGTGATATTTTGGTATTTCAGTATATTACTCTTCAGCTGGTAGGACTCGGTGTTTCTATATAATCAATGCCAATCTAAATAAATCAATAGCACTCATTAAACATTAAACATAAACAAGGCTAAGCAGTCAAATTGGCAAAGCATTGTTTGCTCAAGCTTTTTAAAGTTTGTTCCTGATGCCAAAGCCAGGATAGAACTGAATACATTTTGGAAGAATAGGAGTCCTACAAATGTGGTGTAACAGCCTAAACAGATATGGTTACCACATATCTTTCTGCAGTTGGCAGGATATGTGCTCTGTGATTGATGCTGATAGCAACTTTCATTTAAGAGATAGCAGTGCTTCAGATAACTTCTTTGAATTGTGCTCAGAAATTGGAACAAAATCCTTATAAAGTCAAAAAGGTGAACACTTCAGCTGTGGCAGTTCATAGAAGAAACAACCTTTTATGGAAAGGAAGACGCAGCCCTGATTACTGGTGATTAAGTAAGCCAAAATATTTATCCTGGTTCTCTTCCAAGATGAGTAGTCAATTTTTTTCTTCAATTTTTTTTTTAAATAGCTTCAAAATATCTAAAGACCTAGGAGAGTTCAAAACTTTTTTTAATTCAAGTTTTTTTTTATTTTTTCTATATATTACAAATATATAATTTTGTGAACAATGTAGTAGTGGATGTCAATCCTCTTAATACAAACTTTTAGTATTAATCATACATTTTGCGATTCATACTCTTATACATTTCCCATAATAATGTTCTTATTTATTATATTCTTCATTCTTCACTTATTCAATATTTCACCATATCTTTTAGCTCCAAACCTAATTTTCTATATATCTTTTTTTCTATCTTCATTCACATCATATTTAACCATCTATACAATTCTAGTACTAGTACTAATATTTCAAATATTATAGCTCTTCATTCTTGGTTTATTCAGTATTTCATCATATCTTTTCATTCCCATCGTAATTTTCTATATATTTTATTTTGTATTTTCATTCATATCTTGATCATATATTTAACCATCTATACAATTCTAATATTACTACTAATATTACACACCTTATATTAAAATCATCCATCTATTAGTGTTCAGGTATAATATCCAAGCCCTTACACAGCTTATACATTTCCAATCAGAAAGAAAAAAAGTGTATTGATATAGACTATTGTTTCCCCTTACCCAATGCTAATTCTATTCCTCTTCTTAAAATTCCTTTTTTAAAAATAAATGAATTGTGTTTTATTAATCCCCTCTTTCTAATTTCCCTACATATTCCTTTCTATAGTTCTCCATTACTGCCTTGGTTTTATAGCTCTTTTTTTTATCCATCATCTCCTATCTGCATTAAATCTTTGTTTTTTCATTAAATTTTCAAATTCCATTTTTGGACCTGTATTTCTCTCTGTTTCACCCTTTTGGCTACTTATTTTAAGCTTTTCTTCCTTCTCTGTCTTTTCCCTATAATTAAATTCTACAAGCTCCACCCTTGCCCCTAACTCTCAGATGTTGCTTCTTATTTCTTCAATTTCCCATTTAATTCTATTGACAAACTCTCTCCCTGGGTTATTTTCACATTTTTTGTTTTTCTTAGTGTCAGCTCCTCTATGTCATTCTGTGTTTGCTGAGTTGGTTGTTCTATTTTTTCCTTCTTTTGTTTCAAGTAGCTCCTCCTTTTCCTGGATGTCTTGCTTGCTTATAGTCTCTTGTGGCGTAAGGTCCAGCTTTTTTTCTATAGCCTCCATTTGATTTTTTTATATGCTTTTTATAGCCTGATCTCCACATCTCTATAGTATGTATCATTGACACCATCTCCTCTCAAATCTTCATTTCTTCCTGCTGCTGAATTATAAATTTTTCTTTAATCTCTTTATTCAACAACCAAATATTCAATGCCAAGTTTCTTCTTAGTCCATTCTGTAGTCTCTGTAATTTCAAGTCTCTCTCACTCAAATATCAAACAATTAATTCTTTTATATAATCCCAAGGAATCCTTCATCAGTTTTAATAACACAGTAATACTTTTTAATCCTTCAGGGTCTTATTTCACAAGTATCTTATGCTTTCTTCCATCAGCAGGTGGTAGTATAAGGCTGAATTTAGGTTCCGTGTTAACTGAACTGTTTCTTTTTCAGTTATTGTGCTTTTATAGCAAATTAATTTAAGTTCATAATTCCAACAGGTCTCAATGCCTGTCCAATCACCATGTTACCAGTTTACAAAGTCAATGTTCTGAATTTTCCCAGATTTTTGCTTTCCTTTTTTAGATTTTTTTTCTGCCATTTTAAAATGACTCTTTTCCTTTCCCCTTTTATTCTTCGCCGCCTTTTTAGAGCAATTGTGAAAGCTTTTCCGTTCAAAGCTCTTTTTTTGGGGTCCAAATAGTCATAAGACAAAAAATTATTCTCACCCAATTCCTTCACTGCTCAGTAGCTCCTTTCCTGCATTTTCTTAGATGGTCATCATTGGTTGTCCCAGCTTCGGGCAGCCATTTCGGCTGCCTCTTTGTCCTGTCATAGCTAGAGGGAATTTCAGCCCAGAGGTCCTCCGGGAGAGTTGCAGTCTCTCCCTGACCTCACTGGGTGCCCCTCCTTTGCTTTGTTGCCCCTACAGGGTGGCTTTCAGCTCCTTTTAGAGCCCACAAGTGGGGGAAGGCTAGCGCGGAAGCGGAGCAACCCACGTTCACGTCTAGTAGCGCTGTGATGTCAACCGGAAGTCCTGGAGAGTTCAAAATGTCTAATGGTGAAGTATCTTGTTTCACAAGAACAAATAACTTGCTCGTGTTTAGAGTTTATTTTTTAGATTTTATAATGAGGTTTAAAAGTGAACTCTTAAACAACAGCAATCTATATACTAGCTTTCACCACCTTGACATTTTCCAGAGGTGGATGATATATCTTATATCCTTTCTATTGATCATATGAGTCGGGTAATAAGAGAAAAGTTTTAGTCTATCAGTATGCATATAGTTTGGGAAGGTTGTACAGTAATACATAGTAATATTTAAGAATCTTACACGCTGCCTAGTTTTAGTGTTCTCCCTTTGGCTTCTCTTTCTACCTTTTTAAACTATCCTAGTCATCATCAGCTTTTACGATCACACAGAACATTCTACTCTAATATTAGAAAGGCCAACATCAAAGTATAAGTACGCCCTTCAATTAGATGGTCAGTTCTCTATGGAAGTTAAAGTGAAGTTTTAATCTTGGAGCTTCTTCTAGATCCTGATACATGGATGTGATTGGCACATACATACTGTATATCTGGAAATCTTACTGTTTTTCTTCTTCTAAAGATGCACTAGATTTAATAGATAGGTGTCTGTGGACGAGAGGCAAGTGATAAGAGGTACATCAGATTCTTTCCCTTACTAACTTGCATCATGCCACCATGAAGCATGTTTGTCATTTAGCATCATCTGGGAATAAAAATCTACAGATTTAGAGTTTATATCTGAAATAGTTATTAACTGTGTATGAAGCATCATAATGCACACTGACTTCTGAGTCAAGTGTTTTTGGCCTTGTTCTTTGCAAAATTTGACCATGTATAAAAATTTGCAAAATTTTAAAGGAATATAAAGCATGTTGTAAAATTTTACATCTGAGATTTTACTTCGTCCATCTTCTACTCAGAGAAAGGACTGGAAAGCCACATTGCTATTGGCACAGATTGTTGTGTATATGCATACTTGATAGCTCACATTCTTAGGGTAAAGCTGTACTATGCAAATCATCCTGAAAAGAACACCATGATACACGATATGCTTGACTTTTGGTATGCCTTGTGTAGCCTCTGTCACTGGTATCAGATGCAGGAACGATTCATTTCTGCCTTAAATCTTTAGAGAAATGTGCATATCTAAGTTAATTTGCATAGCATAAGAGAGGGAAGTTTGTTATATGGCAAGTGTATAGTTCTGGTATGGCAGTGGGGACTGTGTTGAAAATAGGCATTTAGCAATCAAACTACCCTGAGGAAAGCAGAGTAAGTAGTAGGCAAAGAAGGTTTTTGTAGTAAGGCCTAATGGAATGGAATGCCTACATTCTACATACAGCATCCAGTGCCATGGTACAGTAGTATGTAAGGAATGTAGAGTAGTGGTAAAAAGAAATAAGGGAGAAGAATTTGTCTCCCAGAAACCTTGTCACTTTTACTGTAGTTAAAAAGCTTTGGCTCTTCTAATTTTTCCTAAATTACAGGCAATGCCAATCAATTTGCCTCTTAAATAAGAGCAGGTTTAAACATTTTTTAGTTTCAATCATCAGTACTGGCACTGAAAGAAAAATTATAGCTCAGGAAGTGTGCACTCTCAAGACCTAGCTTTGATTAGTGAATCATGGTTTACAGAAAGCCTGTACCTGCATGCCCTGTTCATAAATTGCTGAAACAAAACATAAGGGAAGATAGGGCTACTTCATCCTTTCCACACTTCCTAAATTAGAACAATAAATTTATAGTACAGTACAGATAGTTGTTGATTGATGACGACAGTTGAGCCCAAAATTTCTGTTGCTAATCAAGACAGTTATTAAGTGAATGTTGCCCCATTTTATGACCTTTCTTGCTACAGTTGTTAAATGAACCACTGCAGTTGTTAAGTTAGTAATATGGTTGTTAAATGAATCTGGCTTCCCCATTGACTGCTTGCAAAAGATGATCACATGACTTTGGGACATTGCAAGTGTCATAAATATGAGCCAGTTGCCAAGCATCTGAATGTTGATCGTATAACCATGGAAATGCTGCAACAGTCATATGTGTGAAGAACAGTCATAAGCCACTTTTTTCAGCGCTCTTGTAACTTCGAATGGTCATTAAATGAATGGTTGTAAGTCAAGGACTACCGGTATGATTGACTTTTCCTGATCCTGTGAAATCTAAAATACATAATATAAACTGATCCCCAACTTTCTACATTCTTTTTACAGTTTTTAAAGAGAGGGTTAGTGTTGTAACTTTTCTGGGGTAGAAGCTATTTTTGGAAACTAGCGTCACATTTGCTTTAATTATAAGTCTGCAGTATGATATTAAACAAGCTGCTGTCTTTTTGATGGAAGCTTTATACAGTACACAAATAGTATCCCTGAACTTCATTATAGGGCTATTGTAATAACATAATTTTTTTTAACTGTAAGGTGCTGTAAAAGTGCTATATCTACGTCCGTCTGTCTTTGTCAGCAGCAAATGTTTAGTGTCTTAGGAAATATAATTTTTCATGTAGGGATTAATTGTCCTCTCAAATACTGTAGCGTTGCTGAAGTATTTTTAAGTTGGCAGGATGTGTATTCAACGTCATCTTTCCCTTTCCCAAACTGCTGCAGAGTTTTAACTACTTTACTGAGCAAGAAAGAAAAGGACATGGTTGAAGTGTTTCTGTGATTTCATACATACAGACTCAGTATCTGGGATAAATTATTTTGGATAAGTATGTTTTAAAATGTATTGTTTTCAAATCAAGATTTTATATAGAATTTAAGATTTAAAAAACAACAACAATTGGAACAGCTTCCATGCATTGAACTCTGGAAGGTAATATCTACCTGGCCCATGAGCTTACAATTACTTTTCAGGAATATTAGGAAAGGCAGATTGTAACAGTGGAATGTGATGGGAAGTCAGAAAAATAGCAGTATACAAAAAGGCCTCTATTGGATTTCAGACCTTTTTAAAAGTGTTATTAAATACTTTCCTGAAAAGAATATCTAAAAAGTATATTTTAGAGAACACAAATTTATTAAAATGTATATTTAAAAAAATATGCAGTACTGTTATTTAAGGGCCAGTTATTGATGTATCTGAGAACTATTTGGGGAAGGGGATTGCTGAGATATCCGACTTCAGATGTGAAGAATTATAAAAGCCAATCTTTATAGTATTTATTATTGAAAGAATCTAAACTCCAGGATGTGCTGGCATGTGCTCTCCAGGGTTGTCCATTGAACCCAGATGGCTCATCTTTTATTTCTATCTCATGAGCTACCTCTGACCACTCAGCAATGTTTTTAATTCTCTAATTAGACATCTTTTATTATGCTTGCTAAGCTGCATGGGCAATTACTTTGATGAAGAAAAAAAATTGTACTACCTGGTAGCTAGTATGCCTTGCTTATGAAAAATTCCAGACTGTTATTTCAGATTCAGCCTTTGAACATAGACTTGGAAATGAATCCTGCATTAAAATTTGTTTCCAAATAAGCATACATAAGATTGTACTCTTACCTTTCAAATAAACTGCATGTACAAAGAAAGAACTAAATAAAAACTTGGCTTTTGTAGCATGTGGAAAATCTGTAGCCAAAGTGTCTAAATTATGTTCTGCCTTATATTTAAGGGTTTTGCTAAAGTCAGTTTGGTTACAGATCAATTTGAACAAAACACTTAGATGATATGTGTGTTCAGTACATTCCTTTTCAGCACACCCAAAGCTAAATTCTTCTGCTGCTCTTACATATAGTCTTCATGCTTAGAAAATATAGCAAGAATTAACCTGTTCTAAAATAGTAAGTGTTAGGTTGTTCCTCTGTGTGTTTTTGCCATCTTGTTTAGCAGCAAAATAAAGTTGGTTTTATATTGTTACAGAAAACTCAAGATCTAAAAGTGCTAAACTATTTTTAGAAGGATGGCATTTTATACAAAATTGAGGAATTGTTTTATCTTCTATGAAAGCATTCATCTTAAAGGCATACTTTTCCCAGACAGAAGAATATGGAGATTATACAGATGTCTATTTGCTGGGGGTGGGGGTGGGGAATACATTTCCTCTAATAACCAGCACATATTTATTTCATGTGATCTTTGCTGTGAAGCAGTCCATGATATGTTTGGGGAACCCATCATATTTTTCTTATTCAAAATTTCATGGTATGCTCGGTGGAACTTCCATGGTGATATATTTGGGGAAAACAGTTGACAATTCAGTGTGGAAACACTAGATCTTGTGAGCACATTTAGATTTATTTATTTTTTGTTACATTTTCTGGTATAATTAAAATGTATTTATTATTACATAGAATGCTGATAAATTAGCAGTATGTTCAGTACTATCATAAAACACATGAGTTCAGCCAAACCTGTCAGAATGTTTTGTACACAAACTTTAATATCCGTATTTCCAACATTTGCTGTGTCTCAAAGGTTATTCATTTCTTAACTACTTTTTAACTGTAATCTTACTACTTTTAAATAAAAGATGAACCTTTCATATGAGCTGAATTGTAATTAGATATAAGATTACATATTATCAGGAATTGGATTTTCCCACTCAAAGCAGCAGTATAAATTTGAAAAATAATGCCTCCAGTGTTGTAAATCCCCAGCAGATGGCAGTACAGGTAGTCCACGATTTACAACATTTCATTTAGTGACCACTCAAAGTTACAACAGCATTAAAAAAAGTGACTTACGACCATTGCAGCATCCCCATGGTCACATGATAAAAATTCAAATGCCTCACAACTGGTTCATATTTATGACTGTTGTTGTGTCCCAGGGTGATGTGATCCCCTTTTGCGACCTTCTGAAAGCAAAGTCAATGGGGAAGCCAGATTCACTTAACAACCTTGTAACTAAACAATTGCAATGATTTACTTAACAACAGCACCAAGAAGAGTCATAAAACTCACTTAACAAATGTTTCACTTAGCAAGATAAAGTTTGGGCTCAGTTATGGTTGTAAATCGAGGACTACCTGTAGTGATATTCTTTAGCATCTCTTCCTTCAGTTCATAGAAAGTTGTTGTGCAAAAGAATTGTGTTGTTCTTCACGAAATGGAACCTGCAATAATGTGACTGAGCTTTAACCAATCCTGGAATTGCCTTAAGACTTCTATTTAAGAAATAAACTTTATATTCACCAACACAAAAATCTGGGTAGCAGAGGTAGTCCTCACTTAACAATGGGAATTGGGACCTGAATTTCTATTGCTAAATGGTTGTAAAGTATATCATGTGACCACATTGCTTAGTGACAGCAATTCTGGCAGGATTCTGACTTGGAATTTCCTGTTGGCATCCAACAAGCAAAATCAGTGGGAATCCAGCAGGAAGTCGCAAGTCTAGGCAGTTCACAAGTAGGTCGGCAGGCCAGTGAGTGCTCTGGAGTGTGGTGCAGCCAAACAGAGAGAGGTGCTTCAGAGGTATAAGAGAGTGTGCAAGCGACTGTGACTGTCATGATGGGGGTGCTGCATTCTGGAGCATGCATGTGTGCTATGGAATGTGGGCAGGTGGTTGCGGCAGGTGGATGTCTGCTACAAAGTACAGGATGACTTTATGGGAAATTTGGCAGCTCTTGTCTGTCTGTTGGTAACACTTACAGTGTGCAAGACGATAACCAGTAGCCAGTTACAATGCCCTGTATGTATTGAATGTAATTATGTATTACTGAAGAATTGATTATAGAATTCTGACAAGATTTCAGAGAAAAGCTATTCCTCTGTTATTTTCATTTTACAGTAATTCATTTCATAGTGGAGTGCTTCTAAAGAATCTTAAACCTTTTAAAGGGCAACCCAGAGACACGTGAAGTGAAATCAGTGGAACAATAAGCTGAATCTATGACACTAATCATACATTTATGCACATTTTCTTTCACTACAGTTTATAAATGTTTGTAAAAATAGCCATCTTGTTTATAATGCTCTGAACAATTAAATAAAAGTTAGTCAAATCAGCTGCAGGATAAATGAGGTTGCCAAACATTTTTACTTTCTACAAAGAAACAATGTAATACAGTGATGGTGAACCTTTTAGAGACTGAGTGCCCAAACTCTGTCGGGCACGTGCAGACAGCCAACCAGCGGAGAGTCGAAGACCAGCTGGCCGGCGGGGAGGCGGGGCATCACTCATTTTAGTACTCTTATAATTAATCATTTTCATATTCACTGTGATAAGGTTACTTCTACCATAGGAAAGGCTAAGAAAAAATATGCGGGCCTTAAATGCAAATGATGGTGACTTGGAAATTTGTAGCTATTGCGGTTAAATTCTCCAAAGAAAGAAAATAAAGTGTCTGAATTATTAAAAAAAAAGAATACATATCAAACACTTAAAATAAAAATGAAAAAATACAATAGAAAAAAATTAAAATATAGAATATGTAGTCAAAATGTATTTTTTGAAAGGTTGCTATACTTTGTAGAAATGGGTCCCATATTTCATTATACTTATCCATACAAAGCCTACATTATACTCAATCCGCTCATAAGTAGTGAGTGTCATCAAGTCTTCAATCCATTGAGTAAATAAGCCATACATTCATCTTTCCAATGTTGTGGTATCAGTATTGTAGTTATAGGAAGGGGATGGAGAATCCCCTTATGAGCACTACTTTCTATTAGTAAGTATAGGATATTGTAAAAACATGTTTTAAAGAAGCATTGTCTTTATTACATCTCCAACAGAATGGTGTCCTGGACAATACTTTTCTATACAGAAGTAATGGAGTCCAATAAATTCTAAATATTACCTTCTCCATCGTGTTGGAAGCAGATACTCCAATGTCCGGGAATTGGAGAATATTCTTCCCACGATGAGAAGGTCTGTATCAGGTAAGACCAACGTCCTTTCTCCATCGTGTTGGAAGCAGATACTCCAATGTCTGGGGGAATCGGATTGGCTCACACAGGTCACATGACTTCAGTCGAAAAAAATATAAAAGCTTCAGGCTGGACTGGAACCACGCCAGTGTTTTTTTCGACTGTCACAGCGATCTGACTTCCTCTGGAGCAACGAATTTTTTCTTCAAATCATCTGTCTCATTTCTCCTCTGCTGCAACTCTGCAAGTATATAGCTAATATTATTTCCTACACTGAGCACAAAACGCTCTGGAGCTTCGAGGAGGTGCGGAGAGGCTTTTCAGCCTCTGATATCCCTCCCTGCCACCCCCACCCCCGCCTTCTTTAGAGCCGAAGAAACTGCTTTTTTTTAAACGACCTTTTTTTTTGTTGCCTTCGTCTGGGGCTGGTGGGTCTTCCAATTCTCGCTCCGTAGACCTGCCGCCAGCGTTAAGAAGCCTTGCTGTCTTGGCTTTTAAACGCCTTTTTTTCTCCGTTTGCAGCCTCTGCTCCACATCGGCTGGGTTTACCTCAGACCGATTGTGTTAGAGCCACTATTATCGTCTGGGGTTTAATTCTACTTGCTCCACATCGGCTGGGCTTGTCCAGATCGATCGGTGAAGAGTGTAAATACGAAGAGGCTTGCGGTTGCTGTGCTCGTTATCTCCTCAGCATTCCTTCACAACGCCATTTTGCCTTCTTCCTTGCTTGAAAAGAGCGCGAAAACTCGCGTCCGCCATTTTAGAGCTCATCTTCACCTTTTTTCTTCTTTTTCGAATTTGATTGCCTCTTCCATTGTTGGTTGAGCCTCCCTACTATAGTTACCACAAGGATTGTTCCTGTTTTTTTCCACCAGTTTGTTTAAAAAAAAAAAAAAGAGGAAAAGAAAGAGTTTATACTTACATTCCAAGTTGATCTCCCTGCCTGTTGGTTTAAAAAAAAAAAGAAAACAAAGAAATGTTATATTAGCACTAATAGTGAATAGACACAAAAAGCAGGTAATTTTTGTTCAGAGGAAATTAATTGATTTGCCCTCTGTACTTTGTTATTTAGTTTTTCCTTTATTACCTTAGCCTATATTATAGCACCATCTACTGGTCATATTGCAAATAGGCCTCATTACAATCTTTAATTTTTTACTAACCAGAGGCCCTTATCAACTCAAGCCTCCTTATTAATTGGCATTATGGCTTCCTCTGTCAACCCACTGCAAACAACTGCTGCAGAGGACAATCATCAATCTGTCTCTGAAAATCTCTTAGCAGAGGCTCCAAAAATGGCAAAGTTTAAATCAGCCTCGTGGTTCCAAGGCTGCGGAAAAAGCGGCTTCACGCCGTCATAAGGCCCTGGAAAATCAGTGCAGCGCGCTCATCTTAGCGCCCTACCGCAAGCAGACCCCTTAGCCACATCCACTCCTGCTTTTGGCCAATTGTTAGTCCAGCTCTCCCCTGAGCCGGACAATCTGGAGGCTGTCTCTTCACTTGGTCACTCACCTCCTGTTGTTGAGACACAAAATTCTTCTCCTGGCCCTACTGCTGGCCCCTCCGGCGGAAGTTCCAATCCTAGGGAGAAATTAATTTCTGTGGTCAGTGACCTCAAGACCTCCCTAATTTCCGCAATCACTCAGGGCTAGGTCTCACTTGAACAAGCACAGCCACACACCTCGAGCAGCAGACGCGCTCCAAGGGCTATCATATCACCTGCAGCTTCGTTGGGTCCAGATTCCCATCCTTCCATCTCGCAAGCTTCTTCTCAGCACCCCTCTGATTCAGAAGCAGAGGAGGGAGAACTGGTCGACAGGACCCTGTCGGATGATGAGGCGCCCTTGCCGGATATTCAGGTGACTCCAGGGCTGTTTCCACCCTCTTGTTTCGGTCCCTGCTCCACAAAGCTAAGGTCACTGCTAAATTGGAGGAAACTCCTCCCTGCAGCCAGGGGGTGCAGGGACAAACTGGGGCTTCAAACCCTCCTTTTAAAACCCCACCTACCCGTACAGAGGAGGTACCTGCCCCTCAGGTAGTAATTGACCTGATGCAAAACAGTGGCTAAAGCCCGCCACGCATGCGGCACCAACCGTTAAGGACAAAAAAAAAAAAAAAATTACCTGCCTAGCAAAGCTTTAGTCGATCTTCTACAACTTCCATCGGTAGAGGACCCAGTGGCATCCCTTCTATCCTCAACACCTGTGTTAGGAGATCCTGCTCAAGCCAGAGGATAAAAAATTAGAGACCATGCTTAAATATAGTCATCAATCTACAATATGGGCCATCAAGGCGGTCTCAGCCGCTACCCTTTTTCAATCGAACCACCTTGATGTGGTTGTGACAATTGCAGGAATACTTGTCACCTACTGATGTGCGTCTTCATCACGACATCAGCAAGGTTATCATCGCCACATCATTTTCGGCAGGTGCTACCCTCGATACCATCCATTATTCGGCCAGGGCGATGGGCGCCTCATCCACCTCTAGGCGCTTATTGTGGCTCAGGAATTGGCAGGCTGATTCGAAATCTAAGTGGCAGCTGGCTTCGGGTCACCTGCAGTCAGATAAGCTCTTCGGAGCAGCCCTCGAACCTCTTCTGATTGAAATGAAAGACAAGCGGGAGATACTCCCTTCTTACGCCAAGAGGGCCAGCCATAGATTTACCCACTTCCTGGAACCATAGCCCTTCCGGCCTCCTACTACCTCCTCACCGGCCGTTGCTTCTACCTCCTCCCAATCTTACCCGTACCAGCCACACTCCTTCCCAGGAAGCCTGACAGGCAGGACTACAGGGACAGGTACCGCCGGTTCCCCCAGCCAGGGGACACCCCCATTGGTGGCCAGCTTCAACAATTTGCCGACCAGTGGGAGGAGACAGTCTCGGACAGGTGGGTCCTTAATACAATTAGACACAGTTTACGTCTTGAATTTACCTCAATTCCCCCAGACTCCTTTTTAACTTGCTCTATTTTGTCTGATCCTACCATGCAG
>JAEANM010000676.1:0-33257 GCA_017656035.1 Myanophis thanlyinensis
CAGACAGACAGACAGACAGACAGACAAAAGTATGATGAGCTGAATGAAGATAGAGTAAATCAAACCAGAATGGATGAAATAGGGTGCATTCTATACGCATCTTACCTGTCATACTTTAGAGCTTTTTGTGGGCTGTCAAAAGAAGAACATTCCATTACTTCTGGGCTTAATAATTCCTAATTGGATGCCAATCATCTTTAGTTATGATTGTGTTATAGGCATTTTGAAATTTAAATTTCATGTCTATAGAACTATTCTGAATACCACATGTTGTGGAAATACTAAGTGGCATGTACAGTCCATGAATAAACAACTCATCAAATGCCAATTATTTCTTTTTAGAGAAATTTTCAAAAATGTATTTACCACGAGTAAACATGATTAAGTTAAATCCTTCCTTTCCACCTCCCTTTCCTTCCTGAATCTTATCCTGGCCTAAAGTGTGATATTGCCTCTACAGTTTGTATCTTTCATTTCTTTCTCCTTATCTTGGGAACCACAAACATGACTTCTCTTAGTCTATCTTCTCTGTCACAAAGATTAATGAAGAGTGGAAGGCAAACACACAAACCCAGCTTAAGAATTCCTTCCACATCAGTGCAATGAAGCTCCAAATGACATTTGTGGTAGGTGATATCAATATGTCCACTATTTTATTAGTAGAAAGACACCCCGCACACAACCACTTATGCAGGAACACAGAAAGATCCTAAGACCTACATTAAATGTTCAGTATCTCCAGTTCAAGGAAGTAGAAACTCTAGCAAAAGACTGGTAGAAGCCCTTATTGGTCAGATTAGATGGTGTTAGAAGAAATATCCTTGTGGTTCCGTTCCAAGTGGGGAGAAAGACACTGGAAACATGGAGGCTGCTTGGAAGGATGGTTTTATTGGTGGAGCAGGATTGAGGTTCCAGGTGAAAAAGGGCTGAGATGCTGAGACTCCCTGGGTTTTATACCCTCTGTAGTTTGAATTTGGGCTTGTGTTCTGATTGGTTGTCAGACTCCCATTGTGCCATGCAAAAGTAACTTTATAGGTTGTCTTTTGAGACCCAAGCTTGGTTGAATCTTTTTGTCTGTGCATGTGGCTGTAATCTTCCAAGGGGCCATGTGGAGTTGGGCACTCCCACCCTGGGGCCAGGAGCCTCTTAATTGCAAATAAAGCTAGCTCAGTCTATTGTCTTCCAAATAAGTATCTGCTGGTGGGAGCAGGGGGCTAGGGCTGAATGTCTGTCTTAAGATTTCTATTAACCTTTAGAGGAAATATTCTGCCTTTTAATGTTTCCTGGAATATTTCATTTTTTCCTAAGAGAGGGGTGGGTACTAACTTCCAACGATGGTACACTAGACAATGTGGAGGAGTGATAGAACTGGATTGCAGGAAGCTTCCTACAATCCTTATATTAATGCTCACCCTAATCCTACTGCTATTTTTCCTCAATATTTCCACCTGATCTCAAGAGAGTTGCAGACTGTTAGTATCAGAGTGGACAGCCAGAAAATTTCAAGTGCCCACAACCTTTAGATGAACTTCTGGAACCATTGAATTGTATATAATGGTCAATGTTCCAGAAGAGGAAAATTGTTAAATACACAAAAAGTAGTGGAGAAATAATTTAATTCAGTGTAAATTGTTCTCTGAACCTAAACCAAGTTTTGTTTTCAATAGAAGAGAATATTTGTAGCTTGAAGTTGAACTATGGAATCTTTGATGCTCTCAGAGCTTGGTGCTTTTCTTGCAGACATTTCATTACCAAACTAGGTAACATCATCAGGGCACCCCACGTTTCATTTTCCTCCTGGCCTTCCCCAGTTCTTTGCCCTGTTCTTGCAGGAATATGGATCCCCATGTGCCACTCTAAAGCCAAGCATCTTCCATTACCTCTAATTGTGCAAGGTTTTCCCAACCTATATTAACCTCTAAATTAAAAGTTCAAAATCTTTATTGTCAATGCACAACATGTGTACAATAAAATTGAAAGAGCCTCCATTTGTGCAACCACAAGAACACAGAATACATTCTCAATTCCTTTTGGATTAGGAAACTGAAATTTCAGGCAAGTCTGGAGCCCTGTTTAATCCATACCTTCATCCATTTCTCCATATGGGTAAAAGGGGGACATGTATGTCTAAAACAATAATTGTTACAAGATGCACATATTAATGGGAGAGGCAGAAGAAATAATTTACTTTAAATAATTTTCATTTCATGATAGTGATAGTTACTAGATTATTATTTTTTCCTATGGGAAAAAAATGTAAAGGGTACAAGTTTTGGAGAATATTTACAGGCTGTTATCTTCAGACTGCATTTTAAAGTTCTAACTGAATATGCAACCAAGCTTTATAAGTTGCATAATTTTCCAATTCATCAAAATAAAAGTACATCAAAGTATTTACATTGCTATTCCATTCAAAGTAATGCATCATATACCCTCTTTCCCAATACACATGTTGTAAGAAGCAATTATAAAATATAGATGCCAATATATTTTGTAATCCAGAACTTCAAGATACCCTTTTCTCCATATGTGCTTCAATATATTCTGGCTGGGAGATTCTGAGAGTTGAAGTCCACAAGTCTTAAGGTTGCCAAATTTGACAACCCCTGCCCTATAACAAAGAGGACTAGTCTTATATTCATTTCCTAAACAATCACTGTTTGGCTGACCAGAAAAGGAGTAGCAAACATTTAACCTAGAGCTGACAATGCTTCTTTCAGCAATGATTGACAGCTGTTTGTGCTGCTCCGGTCCACTCTTCTGTGCCTTGCAATATCCAGTTTATTTTTAGTTATTTATTTTTCACATTTCTGAATTTCCTATCTCCCTCAGAGAGGGACTCTGAGTGGTGCACAACAAAATATTAAAATATAAAAACAGTATTTTTTTTAACAGTATATTCTAATTTTTAAAAATTAGAAAGAGGCAAGAATGATAAAAACACTGCTAAAATTAATTAAAAGGCAAAGGAAGGATTTCTGAGCACTAGCCAACCCCACAGTTAGGTGCTCCTCTGGGTTCCCCACGAGAGGCCGAAGACCCATGTTTTAACTCCTTTTTGGGAAGCCAGAATGTGAGGGGCCTGTCTTACCTCCACGTTTGGAGGGAGTTAAGTATGTACATTTGCTGAATTACCGTATTTCCCTTCAAATGTATGAGGCTGGATTGAAATGGTGTGTTAGAAGAACTCTATGGTACCAAACCACAAACTATATAATGCCGACATTCCCTGCCATGTCTTGATTATCTAGAATCAAGAATCTGAATAGAGTTGGAAGGGACCATAGAGGCCTTCTAGTCCAACCCCCTAGTCAAACAGGAGAGCCTATACCATTTCAGACAAGTGGTTGTCCAATCTCTTCTTAAGTGATGGAGCACCCACAACTTCTGAAGGCAAGCTGTTCCATTGATTGATTCTTCTCACTGTCAGGGAATTTTCTCCTTACAGTAACTCCAGGTTGCTTCACTCCTTGATTAGTCACCATCCATTGTTTCTTGTCCTGCCTTCTGGTGCTTTGGAAAATAAGTAGACCCCTTCTTCTTTGTGGCAGCCCCCCAAATACTGGAATACTGGTATCATGTCACCCCTAATCCTTCTTTTCCCTAGACCAGTCGTACCCAAATCCTGCAACCATTCTTCATATGTTTAGTCTCTATTGGAATCAAATAATCAATGTATTTATACTCATGAAGAGGTGTTATTCTACTACTAGGGTATTAAAAGTGCTGAGGGATGCTTTGTGCTTTAAAATGCTCGGTAGGTGTGATGAAGATATTGCACATGAAAGGGACACGTTCCGATTCCTTTCATGCAATAAATTAATGTTTAAAATAATGAGTTAAATATCTCTGCTGGCTACTGGGATGCTTTTTATAAGAGCTGGCACATGATGCTCAGCGCACAGTTACCAGCTGCGCAGCAGTCAGATATAAACTCATCTAGGAAAATATAGAACCTTGCTTAATGCTGAGACCAGAGCTGCAATCTGGGGGCCTTGTGCCCAGTCCAACTTTGAAAAATTGCTTGCTGAAGCACGCATACGCGCGCACACATGTTCGCTTGGAATTGCACATTGCCATAAAGACAGAACGGGAGGCTGAAAATAGCGGTTCCTTGTCAGATTCTACAGAAAAGGGTGGGGGGATTTTTTTTTGATATTTTTTTTTACATCTGAATCTGAAAGTGTTGGGTGTTTTCCCCTCCCCTGTCCTTCATCATGGGATGCAGTTGTCAGAAGTACAGAAGACACAGAAAGCAAAGATGAATGCTGATTAGACATGAAAAGAGAAAGAACTTTAAACAGGGTTGCCATTTTCAGTGACGGTCTCATATATATCGAAACATATTGTTCCCAGCATATGGGCTTATCTGGAGTTCCAAAGTACAGGCTTTAGCTTTTAAAAAAATGTTTTTGTGTGGGATCTGTGCATTAGAAGACTATATATATATATAGTAGATTTTCACGGGTACAGGTATGCAGAGCTAGGTGTGTTCGGGTCTTTTCCCATGTAAGTCTGAGAGTATCTTTGCAATGTTTCGGCGAGGTTCCATTCGCCATCTTCAGGCTGGTGCCTTCTGCTTCGTGCCACTGCTCGCACTGGCACTGGCAAAGTATGGTTTAAAGCAGGGGTGTCAAACTCAATTTCATTGAGGGCCACATCAGGGTTGTGTTAGACCTTGGGGGGGTTGGGGTGGGCATGGAAAGCTCAACGTCACTCATGTCGGGGGCTCTTGTGGTTGCCCAAGCACTCTGCCAGAGAAAATGGGCTCCCAAGCTCTGTTCTCAGCTGCCAGGGCCTCCTGCAACCCTCTCCCAACAAAAATGGAGGCACCATGGGCCGGTCCTTTGCTGTTTCCAAGACAGCCCTGCCATCTAAGCAACCCATGGGCCAGATATGGCCCCCATGCCTTGTGTTTAACACCCCTGGTTTAAGATAATGCATAAGGATTGTTTGGTTTCAAATTCCTACGCAGCCAGGAAGATTAGATAGCGTCTTTGGCCCACCATTATCTTTCAGGGCATCACAGGGGATTCTGGGAACTGGAGGCCAAATACAGGCAGTCCTTACAACTTACACAACTGAGTCTAATTTTTTTGTTATTAAGTGTGACATTTGCTAAGTGAGTTTTCACCCCATTTTAATGACCTTTCTTTACAGAGGTGAAATTCAGCAGGTTCTAGCAGGTTCACTAGAACTGGTAGTAAATTTTCTAAGCAGTTTGGAGAACGGGTTGTTAGAAAAAAAATCTCCTTTTGTTTTTTGTTTTTCACTTTACAAGGTTAATCCTGTAAGGAAGGCAGGAAAAAAAAATTCTGGTGTTGTTTCTAGCCTAATTTTTATTGCCCTGCTTACAGAAACTGCCCACCCAGTCACATGACCCCCCCAGCCACGTCCACCAAGCAACACCCACAGAACCAGTAGTAAAAAAAAATGAATTCCACTACTGTCACCATGGTTAAGGGAATCGCAGCCGTTGTTAAGTTAATGGCTCAGTTGTAAAATGAATCTGGCTTCACAATTGAAGTTGCTTGTCAGGTTGTGAAATATGGCCACATGACCACAAAGGGCACCACAATCGTCATAAATAGGAGTCAGTTGTCAAGTTTCCGAAGTTTGATCACATGACCATGGGGATGCAGCAATAGTTATAAGTGTGGAAAACTGGTCATAACTCACTTTTGTCAGTGCCGAACCATCACTAAATGAACTGCTGTAAGTTGAGGACTTTCTGTATATGTGGTGAACATTCCAGCAAACCTACCCAAGAGATTCACAAAAATAAATACAGAGATTCCTCCACTTGTAACCATTCATTTAGCAACTGTTCAAAGTTACAACAGCAGTAGAAAAAAAGTGACTCATAACCACTCCTTGCACTTGCGGCCGTCACAGCATTCCCATGATCCTGTAATCAAAAATTGGCAATTGTCACATATGTGTTTATGATAGTTGCAGCATCCAGGGCTTCCCTTGATAACTGTTTGACTTCCACACAGTTTCTGTGGTGGTGCAGTGGTTAGAGTGCAGTACTGCAAGCTACTTCTACTGACTGCCAGCTGCCAGGAGTTTGGCAGTTCGAATCTCACCAGGCTCAAGGATGACTCAGCCTTCCATCCTTCCGAGGTGGGTTAAATGAGGATCCAGATTGTCCGGGGCAATATGATGACTCTGTAAACCACTTAGAAAGGGATGTAAAGCACTGTGAAGCAGTATACAAGTCTTAAGTGCTATTGCTATTGCTATTCCAAGAAATCAATGGGGAAAGCCAGATTTGCTTAACAACTGCATGATTCATTTAACAACTGAAGTGATTTGCTTAACAAACAAACAAAAAAGATCATAAAATTAGTTGGTTGTCTCTTAACAGCCACCTTGCTCAGCAATGGAAATTCTTGCCCCAGTTGTGATCGTAAGTTGAAAACTTCATCTATGGAGCTGTGGGGGAAAGACCCACATGTATACTGACTTAAACCCCCAAACCAATTTATTTGTTGGGACTTCCAGATCTGAACTAAAAAAAACCCAGGCTGCCTTCCAGTGATCATCCAGAGCTTTGCAGCTAAAAATCTGATAATCCAGTTGTTTGTGCTGACCCATAAGCTCTGAATCAGGCAACATAAAATTAAAACTAATACTGAAAACACACGCCCAATTAACAGACTGCAATTGTAGCACTTCTCTTTGCAAAGAAAAATTGAGAGCTAAGCATTCCTTAGATGAATTAGACTTGATTCCAATTTGTACAATTTCAAACTAGAAACAAAGATTGATGAAGGAACCAAATTCATTTTTCAAATGCCAGTATCGTTCTTTGCCCTGCGCTTCTCACTTGCAGGGATCTCAGGAAAGATGAGGGTTTCTTCTTACCACAGATTTGGTCCCTGTAAGTTCTTTGTCTGCGTGAACCTTGCGTGATTTTAAAAAGAGCCACACATAAATTCCTATTGAAATGCATCATTTTACATTTTAAAATGGCTCTTTCTGGAAATACAGGTAGTCCTCGATGCATGACCACAATTGACACCAACATTTCTGTTGCTAAGTGAGACAGTTGTTAAGTGAGTTTTCCCCGTTTCCCCCCCCCCCCGTTTCTTGCCACGTTTGTTAAGTGAATCACTGTGGTTGTTAAGCTAGTAACATAGTTGTTAAGTGAATCTGGCTTCCCCATTAATTTTGATTGTTAGAAAGTCACAAAAAGTGATCAACATGATCTCAGGACATTGCAACGGTCATAAATGTGAGTCAGTTGCCAAGCATCTGAAATTTATTTTTATTTGTAATCGGTTTTTTGAATACACATCAGATGCCTCACATGAACCGTGAGGTATATGGCTATCATTCATTTAGATACAAGTACCGGTAGTAATAGTAGTATTAATAATATTTGTTACATTAATCATACTTATGTACTTGTAATTGTACACAGAGTATGATCCTTCCTTATTTAGTCATTCAGTGTTTAGTATGAAGATGATTTGCTATGGCGACCCCTAACAGGAACAGCCAAAAGAAGAAGAGTGTTTTAGTACGCCATTCCAATGACAATAACAATATTAATTAAACATACCTAGTGACACCATTTTTGAACATCTAATCTTTACATCTAGCTATTGCTTTTAGTATATTATATAGAAATATGCATAATAAAATTCCCCCCATATCTTGTTTCTGCCTCTATTCTAGCTCTTAATAAAGCCAATCTTATATTAAAAAGCATTTCCTTTCTAACCACCATCTCTTGCCCGTTTTAGTATTTCGATTCTTATTTGTTTTTTGACTTGCCTCCCAAACTTTTCCCTTGGGTCTTTGCCTCTATCTACATCTTTCCTATCTAACACAAATATTTCTTCCGACTCTATTATCTTTTGATGCCAAGCCTCCAGAGGGTCTGCCAAATCCCTCTCTTTTTTTTCAAAAATATATTTCTGTTTATCCAATACCATTTTTTTGGTCTTTTAGTATGTATGTTCCCTGAATTATTTCATAAGTCTTTATTACCTTCTCTTTCTTGTCCGAATTTTGAATGCATGACCTTGTCTGAATTTTCATCGCATGACCATGGGGATGCTGCAATGGTCGTAAGTGTGAAAAACGGTCGTAAGTCACTTTTTTTCAGTGCCGTCGTAACTTTGAACGGTCACTTAACAAACTGTTGTATGTCAAGGAGCACCATTGACTATTTGATGTCGATGAGGACGCTGAATAAATACATTCAAAATGCAGGAGTCAAACTATTCGAGCATCTGCGCCCTGTGATTAAAAAAGATCAACAGACTGAACTGTAGCTGAAAGAGACCCGTGAATTAGAGCCCCAAATGTTTGGAGTCTTGGTTTCACTATCCAGACTTTATTCACCTGGTAGTTTCCAGAATTGTCAAAATTGAAGTTTTCAGATTTTCTGGTCAATTTAGATATAGTAGGACTTTCAGGAGTTTCACTTCCAATCATCTCCAACATGCTTAATAAGGGAAGGTCGCATGACGTTACCTATTTGAATTGTTAAAGTTACATGTGACAATCACCTCACATTAAGAATGTCTTGTATCTGCCTATTAAGAAGATTCTTGGTCTGTCTAGGCAAGTACAGTCTCCCCCAATGCTAGACGTTTGCTGACTAGAATTGTTTCTATTCCTTGCTTATGTGAGATGACAAGACATTATGCCTCTAGGATACTTTATCTACCAGTAAATTATAAGTTATAAGATAAACCTTTGTCGTTTTCTTCTCTGTGGGCACTCTGGCACACATTACAAATGAAAGTCTGTTGCCTGCTCTCAAAAGTGTACATAACACACGTGTAGATATAATACATACATGCATATGTAGGTACCTACACTATAACATATAAATACATATAAATATTAATCACTGTCCATCTTGAACACATAGCAGAAAGAGAAAACTTGAGAGTTCACAAGGTTGATGCTATATGGCACAAAACTGGCTGAATCTGGATGTTCTTCTTCGGATACCACGAAGCCTCTTCCCAGAAGGTGACAAGGAAAACAGGTCATGAAAAGGATGTGTAGCATCCCAGATGATCCTGCGGATCCTGCTCAAGCATCACTTATGTGCCATGTCCTGGATAGAAGGGAGTGAACTGTCAATAATCTTCTCTGCCATCCTCACCACTCTCTGCACCGCCTTCCTGTCTGAAGCAGTAATGCTTCCCAACCAGACAGTAATGCAATATGACAGGATGCTCTCGATCGTCCCTCTATACAAAGTGGTAAGGACAGGGGAAGGAAAATGTACTTTTCTCATGCGACACAGAAAATGCAGGCGCTACTGTGCCCGCTTCACCAGTGTCTCACTGTTGAGCAACCAAGCCAGCCTACTTGTTAGCTGCACACCCAGAAACTTGATTAACATAATGATATAAAAATACAGGTAGTCCTCAAAGTACAACAGCTTGCTTAATGACTGTTCAAAGTTACAATAGCACTGAAAAAAGTGATTTATGACTGTTTTTCCGCACCTATGACTGTTGCAGCATCTCTATGGTTATATGATCAACATTCAGATGCTTGGCAACTGTCTCACATTTATGATGCAGTATCCCACGGTCATGTGATCTTCTTTTGTGATCTTCTGATGAGCAAAGTCAATGGGGAAGCCAGATTCACTTAACAACCATGTTACTAACTTAACAACTGTAGTGATTCACATAACTCTGGCAAGAAAGTAAAATGGGGCACAGTTCACTTAACAACTGTCTCACTTTGCAACAGAAATTTTGGGCTCAATTATGGTTGTAAATTGAAGACTACCTATAGAATGAATATATTTTATTGATTAGCTTAAGCAACTATTGTAGAACTTTCCATTTTAAAACCCAGGAATTAACTTCTTGAATGCATTCACAGGTCATATTAATTGACTTAAAATCAGCCATCCCTTTGAAGGCCACTTTTAAGTAGAAACCCCTAATGTGAACAAATGAACATCAACTGCAGAAGCCTCTAAATTTAATCTTGTTTGCTCACAAGTAAGCTGGCATTGAATCAGGCTGCATCTCTGCTGTCCTGCCATTTCTCCTTCTGCCAAATACACATTTAAAATATCTGAAACAAATCAGGCAATGTTCCATAGCCGCTAGCTGCCCCTTTTTTTCAGTAGTGGGCTATACTTTCTTGAACTGTAGTTGTTTGCTCTAAAGAATCAGTTTTAATATTGACTGTTAAGATTAATATTGTTTGGAAGGACCAGCCTCAACTGGGTTCTGTCTGTTTTCAGAAAATGAGAGCTGGTGCACCTGTATTGGCTATTGGAGATTTTTCTCTCCAATTTATTTATTCATTTGTTTGTTTGTTCATTCATTCACTAGAGTTATATCCTGCCTTACAGTCCAAGGTGGCATATGTAATTATGCCTCCTTCATTATACTCACATCAACTACACTCAGCATACTCATAACATATTTTTTTCCTGTAATACATTTCCTAAAAATGTCTTCTTCAAATTAGTGAAAAATCATTCTTTGCCACAAATTATGTGCAAATAAGGGGCTCAGCTGTTGCTGAAAGCAAGTGTCTGATAAATACTTTTGTTACACAAGCTTCCACATAAGTAGAACAAGATATGTTTTATGGCAGAGGTTTCCTAGGTGTTTTCATGCAGAAATATTTTCCTATCCCCCAAAGTCCTGAACGCCATAAGGGTACTTAGCTTAGCCAAATGTCTGCTTTTCTGTTGTATTTTTAATCAGTAAGGGACAATTAACAATATGTGCAGAAAAGCCACACGGCCCTGTATCTGTTTTTAAGTATTTCCTAGCATGTGCTAAAGCAGAAGCCAGAAGCACAGGAAACTCCTTCTTTAGAAACAGTCAATGTAAACTAGCCTGCCTGGCAGGAAATATGGTCCAAGATAATGCCAAATTATCATCCAATTCAGATGAAGGTCAACAGACTAGGAAGGAGAATGACTGGCCTGCTCCTTTGCAGTTAATAGCATCTTTATCTGCAAATATCAGCCAGGAAAAATTTTCATGGCAAGTTAAGAGTTATTGTCTATGCACATTAGCTGAGTTAGTGTTGTTGTTAAAGGCCTAGAAGCATGGTTTTTTTCTCCTCCATGTCTTTGATCTGAAAAACATTCTTGTCCAGACTTAATGGCTTCTAGCTGAGTTGAATCTTTATCATTCCAAGATTAGCCCCAAATTACTTCAATGCTACCAACTTTTCCTCATGCTGCGGCTTATGTACTTTGTAACAACTGAACGGTGGCAGAGATTCAACTGATGAAATTTCTCATGTCGTATTTTTCTGCCAAGTAAATATGGCTGCTCCTTTCCAGAAAAGAAACATACATGATTTTCGGGAACATTATTATTGCCGTATCTAAGCCTCTAGCAATTATTTTGGTGGTTTCAGAGAAAATTTGATTTATATTGAACAAAAATTTGAATATAACTTTATTCACTCACTTTCTTACTCTGGTTTATAGGCTGGTGCAATCTTATTCTTTCTATATACTTCTCCCTATTCAATAAGAGCTGTTCCTAATAAGATTTCTTTCATAAAAAAATAACCTAACCTGCCAGGTATCTTCCTGAGATCTCCACCTTTCCAGCCTCTCTACTTTAGCTTTAGGATGTCAGAGGGTAGCTTTCAGATGTCATTATACAAAGGCCATCATTTGGTTCATTGTGCAAAGCAGAGAAACAAACAAGAAGCAAAAAACTCACATGTAAGCAAAAGTAAAGCTACACAACTGAGCAATGCAACACTGAAAATAAAATATTTCTGTTGCTTCTGGCTATAGAGCCAAGAGATTCCACTTCTCTCTAATCCTTGGATGGAAGGCCAAATACCAGGCCTGGACAGGAAAAAAAATGTTCTTACACAAAAATAAAATTCTACAGCAGGCTCTCCAAGCCTGAAATCTATATTCCCACACCATTGTATTACAAGATTGCAATTTTATATAGAAGAGCAGGAATGGGGAACAATGGCCTTTTTATGACTTGTGGACTTTTAACTCTCAGAATTCCTGAGCAAGCCAGGCAGGTCCAGGAATTCTGGGAGTTGAAGTCCACTAGTCATAAAGGGGCCATCATCTGCAGTAGAGTGTTAAAATACTTGGAATTACCAACATTCTAATCCATTACAACTCATGAGTGGTCTACAATAACAAAGGTAGAGAATGAAATAAATCTAGTAGGGCTCTTCCTCATGATCACTTTAGTGTGCTACACCCTATTCCTTGAGCTGGTAAAATGACATGTCAGATGATTCTTGTTGCCTGGACTGTCAAAGCTATTCTGCTCCTAGAATATGTGGTAGTGGTGCAATCCTTATAATATCATTGTGGAACAAATTAAGGAAGCTAATTGGTGGATTACCTCCAAGCTCCTTCCAAGCAGCCACCAATTGCTCTCCTGAATGAATGGGTAGACTGTTAATCTCGACTGCAGATGAGTACCTGGCTTGGAGCTTTTAGCCACCTTCCAAGTTGCTCAACTGATAGGTCATAGGCAAAGAGTAAGGTGCATGGGGATGGCTCTTTCCTATTTCAGCCAATGTATCTTCTCCATCCCTGCAGGGTGAAGGAGGGAAAAGAGCCCACAATGTCCCTTCCTGATCCTCATTGGGCTTGAGCCCTATCTATCAGTTTTGCTCAGCTTTTGTACCCTTTGTTGCAAACACAGAGAGGTTGGTTGAAGTGGAGGGAATATTTGCTGATGCATTGCAAGAGCATCCTCCCACTTCCATCTTTGCCCTTTCTTTGTGTCTATGACTTGGTCAATAAGGCTGGTTGTGCAGACAAGGTCAGCACTCTTTCAAAAGAGCACTAAATCTATGTTTGAAAATAGCCCCCCAAAAAGCTGACAGGCAATCTCTCTCACTCCACCCCACTCTCCCCCACGATCTGTCTGCTGATTTGGAGAATGTTTGGCAGGCATTGGCAGATCAGCTCTCCTCTCTGCCAGCCCATGGATCAATGAAACAGCAGAGCCTCTCTTGTTTTATTGGGTCATCTGCTCTGCCATCTCTCCATCATGAGATACATTTTTCTAAATGGAAAACAAGCTGCTCACAGTGCCTGAGTCACAATTATTGAGGTGCTGCAGCAGTTTCCCAATAATTAGGAAACTCTACTAAAAAAACTCAAATACTTTGGCCACCTAATTAGAAGGAAGGACTCATTGGAGAAGAGCCTAATGCTGGGAATGATTGAGGGCAAAAGAAGAAGGGGACAGCAGGGAATGAGGTGGCTGGATGGAGTCACTGAAGCAGTCGGTGTGAGCTTAAATGGACTCCAAGGGATGGTAGAGGACAGGAAAGTTTGGAGGAACATTGTCCATGGGGGTCATGATGGGTCTGACACGACTTCACAACTAACAACTAGAAAAGACAAGGAAGGCTTGGAGCAAGAGTCTGTGGCCACTGAAGAAATGAAGAGACACTGAGGCAGAGGACCCAAGGGATCGCTGAGGCGGAGGGTGTGAGAGACACTGAGGTGAAGGTAGCAGCTTCGAAAACAGCCAAGGACTGAGAGGGCCAAGACTTATCAGGGCAAAGGCAGTAGCCTCAAAAAACAACTGAGGACTGAGAGGGCCGAGACCTGCCATGGAGACCTGGGATGGTGGTGCTGGATGGACACTGGTCATAACATCAGACATTGTGTTTCGTCTCTGTTCCTTCTCCTTCTCTCACTGCTTATGTTCACTTCCCTCTAACTGCTCCCTATCCCTATCTTTATCCCTATCCTTCCTGCAGATTATTCCTCTTGCTTTCCTCCATTTTGCAGTCACATAAAAATTTCACTGCATGTCATATATGTGTCATGTATGTGACAAATAGAACTTGAACTTGAAAGAGAGCCACATTAATGGCAGAGATTTTTCACCCAAAATTGACTACCTTCTGTTATTTCATCTTGACTTCTGTGACATTTGCAGTTTCTTGGGAAAAGAAGGGTGTGTATAGAAGAAAGACGAAGGGCTTGATTAGCTGGAACAAGTCTCTTGGTAAATAAGCTAAGAGATGAAAATAAAGATTAAGTGTATGAACATAGCATAAACACAAACACACACACACACACACATTCCTCAGTGTCTTAGTTCTCCAGTAATTCTCTTGATACAGTCATGCCCTTAAGATTCAGGCAAATGGCCCATGCTGGATGAGGCCAAATCCAATCCAGAATGCACTCAAAGGCCTCTGGGATTCCCTTAAGCAGTACACAGGTTGCATAATGTTCTTTGGCTTTCGCAAGCCCAGGTCTAATCTTCTGGGAGAGGGAGGAGGGGAAGAATTTCCCAGTAAAACAAGACAGCCAGTGTCCTATTTTACTAGGCAATCTCTGCCACCTCTTGACTTAGCTGCAAGTGCAACTAAAGAAACAGATTGTCCCACTGTCCAAAGCATAACAAGGTACAGTGATTGGAGGAGACAGGGTTGGCCACAGTACCAGGAATTACGATCTTGCCAGGTATTGTGAACCATGTCATCAAGGAAGCATCTAAGGTCATACCCATAGCAAACCTGTGCTGGGAAGAAAGAGAAAGCATTTCATTAAATGCAGAACAGAGAAAAATGATTTTAAGCTCCTTCTGCTGTGGGCTTGGGGCAAGACATAGGCAATATCATAAGGACATGGCATTTAAGAAAGAGTTGGTGGAGCATATTTCTGCCTGTTAGAAGAACATGAGGATGAGCCCCCAGCTGAAAGCTCTTCCACCCAATGGTTGTAATGAGGAGCTACAGATTCAAAAAGTGACAATGGTTGTACTTAATCAATCCCAAAACACCAATTCAGCAGAAGGAAAACTGTGATATGGCTTTCCATATGCCTTCTACTTCTCATTTTCTCATTATCTTTTCCTGGGAGGGTGTATATGTAGATATACCCCTACAGATATCTACAGATAGCATCCTACTGAAGTTACAACATTTCCCTGGAAGCTCTTTCTTCTCTCTGTCTCTTTCAGAAACACACATCTTATGTGTTTCTATTTCTTGCTTTCTCAGACTCGTAAAAATATTTCAAAAGTGAAGAGTCACAGTAACATCTTCCACAAAGTGTGTATGCCAGAATGAAACATCTGACAGTTTGCAATTGTTTGCTGCTTTTATTAATATCAGAAGAGAGTTCTGCAAGATAGAGATAATATTGTCCTGGTCGAAAGAACATTTGACAAGAAATAAGATCCATATCAAAATCTATTGGCAACATTAAATATAAGCAGTGGTACTGCATTTCCTCATGAGCCAGCAGACTGCTTGTTAGTCTCAGGTTTGTTAATCTCAATGCCATCCCCAAGATGCTGACCCTCAAAATCTGATTCACATTTTGGGAGTCACTGGGAATCGAGCAGCATACTTTTAGTAAATTATGATGATGAGAATGATTTCTCTGTTCTATTTTTTTCTGATTCCACTCCCCCAAAAACCCCATTGATTTGCAGGCATTCATTTCTTTTTACATTGATTACACAGAAAATGGTAATCCTTCTGTTAAGTGAAGCCCAAAGAATATTTCTCTCCCACTCTGCTCCTGCCTAGTAATCCAAACACTGATTAGGATATTAGTTTTGTCAATCCTGAAGGGTTTGTTGTTTAAGCTGTTATCGAAAAGGGCGCTCAGTGGTTTGAGAGATTTATTAGAAAGGGGCTTAAGAGATGCATATGAAACATACATTATTGTATGCACAACCTGGGATAAAGTCCTATTAAACTTGAGGGGGTGACTATGTCCTTGAGTAAATATTTAATGGCATCAGATTACAGGCAGGATCAGACAAAGTAGAAGTGCTTCACCTTGGGAGCTGTAAAGCCAAGCTTAAAGATACCTTTCTGCAAAGGACTCCCTGTATATATTTTAATTTGTAATATGTGAAATGTATAGCACAATTCTATGCATATCTGTTCAGGAGTCACTTACAAAAATTCAGTGGAACTTTCTCCTTGGATATTGGCATGGTAGCCTTTCCCATATTAGCCATTTTCCAAAAGGACTGCAAAAACTGGATGATTACTAGATAGCATAAAGGAACATATTAGTCTCTGCTTTGCCAGTGGGTAATTGTCTAGATTTTTGCAGCTAAGAAACAGTAGCCTTCTCTAAAGACCAGTAATGAGAATTCTGGAAATTGAATTGAATTGAAACATCTAGAGAATGGCCAGCTTGGGAATGGCTGGTGCCCAACAGTGCAAATCTACTATTAGACCTCTCTACTCAAAAGTGAGCCATTGGCCATTACAGGTGAGCAAAGTTAGTATTTCATACATGGATTTAAGCCTCATAGAATCCAATGAAATTGACTTCAGATTAGTCAAATGTATTATTGCTTTGGTAGTATTCCATCTCACAAGCTGACTGCAAAACCAAGCCCCACAGAACTTCCCAAAGCATTTTGCAGATTGACTAGATTAACCAAAAGAACGTAAAATTTCTTGTGAGGATTACTTTGGTTCGGAGTGTTTTCATCTCACTTTTCCTCCATCCAGCAAATACTTTTTAGCAAAACCCCTTTCATGTTTACTCTACTGAGAAACAAATTCTGCCAACTAATAAGCCCATGAACAGAGATTTTAAAAAATGCCTTTTCTACCTCAAGAGAGTGCTACAATGATCTGTACAATCACTAGTTGGAAGTAGTTGTGGGTTTTGTATCTCTTTGTTGCCTCAAAGCCTGAGCACAAAACAACTGAAAGGCACCATACAAGATCAGAAAATGTGAAGAAAGCTGGCCCAAAAAATCACCAAGAATTGGATGTCACTGAACGGATAGCATCATGATCATCAATAGCACATCTGGTTCAGCAGTTATATTGGAGGATGCCTGGATTGAGGTAAACTGGCATGTGCATCTTCTTAGAAGCACTGAATTCAGTGATAATCTCCAAACAGACGTGCATAAAACTATGTTTTAAAAAAACGTATCTCTGCCATGCCTGAAGTTGTCTGGATTTTTGCAGCCCAAATATGACAGCCCTATTAAATGGATTAAAGGTTGCTACATTAAATATCAGGCCTTTCCTTTATGTGTGTGGTTTAATGCATCACCAAATACATGTAGGCCTCAACTTACGACCACAACTGAGGCCAACATTTCTGTTGCTAAGTGAGACATTTGTTAAGTGAGTTTTGCCCCATTTTACAACCTTTCTTGCCACAGCTGTTAAGTGAATCACTGCACCTCTGATATTTCTGCACTTTTGATAACACAGTTGTTAAGTGAATCTGGCTTCCCCATTGACTTTGCTTGTCAGGTTGCAAAAAAGTGATCCCATAACCCCAGGACACTGCATCTGAATTTTGATCACATGATCAGGGGGATGCTGTAACGGTTGTTAAGTGTGAAAAATGGTCATAAGTCACTTTTTTTCAGTGATGTTGTATTATTATTGTCATTATTTGTCAGGATTTCTATACCGCCCCTCTCCCGAAGGAGAGTAATGGTAGTGTTGGTTAAAAAAAAAAAAATACCGCAGGGACAAATTGGGTGGTTTTGGAACCAGGGTTCAAAATGTTCATGGTACAGAACCGTTAAAAAAAAACCAACCACCCAAAAGCCCTGATCAAAAGGCAAAGCTTTAGTGATTGAAAATTGGTTGCATTTGCACGGTTCTCCCCCACCTTATAAAAACCCACCCAAGTTCTCACAGAACCCACTTTTTGAAAAAACCCGGTCTTGATACCCATCCCTGTACGGTATCCCGAAGCGGGACTTGTCCCGCCTTGAATGGCCGGTATTTTCAGGTCAAGAGTCTCATCAGCGACTTAGGATAGCTAAGCCTCAGGTCACATTCTCAAAAGCTTAGCCCTGCCCTGTTCTTGTGAAAGGACCCTCCGCTCTTTTCGGGAAAGCGCTAAGGACCCGCGTTAAGGATCTGAACTAGAGTCCTCGAACCCCCCCACCCCACCCCAAGCGCCCTGGGGAATGAGAGGGGCATTTTTGCTTTGCAAGGCTGTCCGGCGACCGTGTGAACAGCGAGGGAAAACAAACAAACCAGTAGTTCCCGGGAAACAAAAGGCGCACGGAAAAAGAAAAAAAAAGAAAAAAAAAAAAAGATCCGAGGCCAACACGATCGGGTGAGAAATCATCTCAACACGAGTGGGAGTAAGGAATATAAGGCGATCCTCCCCAGTGTCGCCCATTCATTACTCTCGGGGCAGCGTTTCCGTTTGCGCGATCTGCGAGGAAAAGTGCCAGGAGTGCATTCTATCCAAAGGCGTGCGGGGCGATCCTCCGAGGGCTCTCGGCCGATTTTCCCCAGGCGAAGAGAAGCAAATTCTGCCCCCTCAAGCCAGCTAAGCGACAACGGCGTACTTTGTAAGTTCAGGACTTCCTGGTAACTTCCTGGCTGCTTTCAGGCAAAGCAAGCGTGCGGCTTTTATTGCATGTGTGTATCGTATATGTGTGTGTGTGTGCGCGCACGGGGTGGAGTGTGGGCGGGGTGGAGGGGGGGGTTGTTGTACAGCGGGATATACCAAATGCGGCGCTGCTGCGGGAGGCGCTAAGCCCTTCCCGGCCGAGCCCGATTTGCTTCGGGAGAGCAAGGTTTCCTTTTCCTGCAGGCGGGTGAGACGCCCGCCTTGGCAGAGACCACCAGCGGCCAGGTGAGAAACGGGGAAGCGTGGGTGGGGCCGGAGCAGAAGTTTGGAGTCCCGTCTCTGAACGGCCACCCCCACCCCCACCCCCCCTTTCCCGGGGCGGGCTTGGTTCCCGCCTCTAATCCATTCTGCCCTGGCAGCGGGGTTTGAGCGCAGCTTCTTTCTGAGGCGAGCGTAAACCTGCGCGGAGGGTTGTGCCGCTTTCCAGGAGCGCTTCCCGAGGGGCCTCCGGGAGCGGTGAGAGAGCGCGCGCGCGCCAATGGGGCGCTGAGTGTGACTCTTCAGAGGCACCGGAGCCGCTTTCGCTGCTGCCTTGAAAACTTCTCTGTCTCTTTCTCTCTCTCTCCTTCTTTTTCTCTCGGCTTCCTCCCCGCCTCCTCCTCCTCTCCTCCTCCTCCTGCTGTGTGACTCCGCAGCTTTGCTTCCTCTCGGGCTGCTGCTCCTCGCCCTTCCCGCTGTCCCTTCGTTTTGCTGCCTCGCCGGCGCCGAAGCGGAGCGGTCGCTCCTGCGAGACAGCAGCCCCCGAAGCAGCCCAGCCGTCCGCCGCCGTCCGATCCCCACGCAGGGTGCGAGCCAGAGAAAGGAGGAGCGCGCGAGCCCGAGCAGCCGGGTAAGAGGGAACTGGAAGGCGCAGCTGGTGCGGGTGGCCTGGGGGGGGGAGGACGACATTCCGGTATTCCCTGGACTCCAGTTTCTCCCTCTCTTACATCAATTATTTTCTTCCTCTCTTGGCACCTCTTTATCGGGATGTCTCCAAGAGACTTTCTTGGACGGGTTCGTTGGAGTACTGTGTAAACAGCTGCTTGACAGGAACAAACCAGGGTTGAGGGTTCTGGACAACAAGCCAGGATTCTCAAGCCCTGATTTTTGCGGATGCCCCTTTCTTTCATTCTTGCCCCTCTTAATAAACATTACCCAACGTTATGGACATTACCCAACGTTAACTCGGGGTTGGCCAAGGTGTGGCGAGATGTGTGGTGCGGCTTGCACGCTGACCTTGCCCATAGAAAGAGGTGGCGAGTTGGGCGATCCTACGATTTATTGATTGATTGATTGATTGATTGATTTTTGCGCGGCGGGTTCCACCCCCCCCCCCCACGTTTAAATCGTCGCGATTTATTAATTCCTTTCGCAGAAGTAGTGTTGTACTGTTGTTTGGGTTGCGGTGGGGGAGTGCTGGGTTGTGATTCGTTTGTTTAAGCCAGGTACAACTTCCTTTCGTGCCAGAGAACTTAACCTGCTGGAGACAGATGTCTATTCTAATTAAGCCTTCTCAAAATCTTCGCCTCTCTTCCCCCTCCCCCCTTCACATGTTAAATGCATGTTAAACAACAGCCTCTTACTTTAGTTACACAGTCAAAAATAGTATAAGATCTTTCTTCAGCCAGTTAGCTTCTTGATGAGTAAACACGTTCTGTGCAGTAAAAGAATATTAAAGTTATTGGTGGCCCACAGGTTTTGTGCTAAGAGCAGTTAATATTTGACTTGCTGTATGAACAAATGCATAAACGTTAAGCCCTTGCCAACTTTAATTAAAAGTGTCTCACTGCTTTTCTCCATATTACTCTGTCAAAATCTGGTTTGTTTGTCAGTCCTAATTTTCTTTTCTGAGAAGAAATCTGATGATCTCCATTGGTATTGTTTAAAAGAAAGCACCTATTTCATCATGGAGATTTTAAAGCATTCTTTTAGGGAAAATATTTCCTATCTCAATTGGGTAAGTAGGTTATTGAGATGGCAGATTTAAGTTTCTGGACCAATTTCTGGCAATTATACCTTCTTCAGGGATGACAATAACACACTTTTCAAGTGATTTTCAGCACTGCTTCCCTTAGGACCATTCTGACTTGAAGTCTGCTTTTAAATTTAGGAATTTGCAAATTGTTGGTGCTTTGCATAAGTTCTTCCCAATGTTCATTCAGTGGTTTCCATTACCACTGAAAAGAAGAGAAAAGCCTGTGATAATAGTTATATTTGCTTTGGCTTTGAAGCACCCTGCTTCCTCATCTCTTTTCTCCAGTCTATGCATATTATCCTTAGATTTTTTTTTTTCTGAATATTCTAGATGGCTTGGACATATGCCATTCAGAAAATTTTCAGATGACAAGTAAGGAAATTCCTCCATTCTTTTAGAGTACAAATTTATGCATCTTGAACTGAAACTTGATGGTTGGTCAGTTATTATGCAGTATGTTGATCCCTACTTTTTTCTCAAATTCTGTGCAATTAGTCCCAGTCTAAATGGAATACTGTATGCTATATGTATCTTCAGGAAGAAACTTTGTTACCTATACATTCTGTATTGTTTATTCGATCCTTATAAAGCCTGAATGAAAAATATTTCTGATTCTAGATTCATTTTTTAATGGCTTGATTTCATGTACTTTGGTGTAGAGGTGTTTATTTGCTATGATTTACGCACATGTTAGAATGATTAGATCTTTTCCACTGAGAGATAAATTATTTAGTTGATTCATGGAGTATTCTAGAAAATAAAAGCTTGAGTGCTGTAGAGTTATTCATGTGATGAAATTTATTATCACCATTGAATTCAAACAAATCCTCTAATCTGTCCTGTGTAAAATTTTATTCCTGAAGTTATTTTATAGTCTTATATATAGTATTGCTTTTGTAAAAGTTATACGTGTTTAATGCTGCATCCAACTCTGTGCACTTCAAGTCTGTAGGCTTTAGTGAATGTAAATGAACATAAACACCACTTAAAATACAGTTTGCGGACTTGATATATCTTTAAAAATGTTTTTACATGTGGCTCTTTTTGTATTATGTACTGGACTGTGTATCATAACTGCATTGGGAATGAGTCTGAAACACTGTTTCTGTAGTTTCTAGTACAAAATAAACTAAATCAAATCTATTGCACTGTATAAACATATCAGAAATATATATTTTATGATATATATAAAGAAAGGCTGGTACATTATTCATAGAATAGCAAGTAGTCACATTTTGCTTGCTCAGGTTGACTATTAATTGGGTGCTGTTGACCATTTCTGGTGTTTGAACTGCCTGTTTTTCAATTATAAAAAAGATTACTGCAAGCAGAAACCCACCACATAGTAATCGCCATACAGTAGTTATGGACTTTATATAAAGTTTTGGGAATTCAATATTAATTTTAGTTCGCATTTTTCTTTGAAATAAGGCGTGTAGAAATTAACTTTCCCATTTCTATATACCTTGCTACTGAACTTGTTCTATACAACTAAAGGAAAGGGATGCTCTTCTCCTCCATTCCCTGAAGAAAAAAGTTATGTAATGCTAAAAACCATTCTTTGGGAAATTACATCATTTGAAGCACTATATTTATAGCCCTAATATAAGGGTTGTAGATTCAGAAATCCCTCATTTGGCTGAACATTGTTCTTTATGATTTCTGAATTATTTCGTACTATAAATTTGTGTTTGGAACTAAGGAGATTTTTACTGAGAAATAAATTTATTCCCAAGAGTACTCTATCAAAGGCATGTAGTTTCTATTAAAAATACCCTGTATACCTGACAATTAGAAAGGTGATGAATTCAAATTTATAGACACAAATGAAAACATCTGGGGTCCATTGAGAAAATAACCAGAGGAGTTCCAAATTTGAGTTAATGCCTTTTGTGCTAGGCAAATCATGGCTTATGTAAGCTTATAAACAGGTGTGCATTGAGAAAAGTAAGGAGACGTAGCTGAATATAATTAAAAGCCACTTGAAAGAGTAATTTGTTGCTGTAGCAGAAAATACATATAGTGGCCTCTCATATATATGTGTATCCTGCAGAAATGTGTAAGTGACATAGGGTAGGCAGACTTATGGGTATCTCTTCAGTGCCTACAAAACACCAATGGTTTATTTCATTTTTATTCAAAAGTGAAGGAAATTATTTTTAAGAGGCCTACCATTTTTATTCCATAGAAAATCTCTGGGCTTCCTAGGACCAAGTTACTTTCATATGAAGTAAAGATATCGTTTTGTTTTGACACAATCCTTGTGCCTGTGATTTAAAAAAAAACTGAAGAAGAGATTGATCCCATAGCTATTTTCTGAGGCGGCTAGTGTGGGTGACTCTGAGGAGAACTGATGAGCTCACATAGAACGAAGCAAGGAGGAGTACAGTTCTACAGGATGGAGAGGAAAAGTGGATGCATTGAAGATATAGCACTAGTATGAATGAATTTAAGAGGATAGAGTGGGCAAATTAGACTAGGACTGTGAACTATGGAGAATGGTGAAGAAACCAAGGAGGGTTAATTTGAAGGAAAAGGAAACAACAGCAATTGTTGGGATGGCAAATTAAAGACAAGTTGCATTCATGATAAATGTCCCTTCTTGTGGGCAAGCAAGCTAAGCTGATTACGGTAGTTGTTTGGGGTTTATATAGGTATACAAGATTTTGTGAAGTTTATAGCACAGCAATTCCTCCAGATGAAAACTTCGAGGATCCCTCCCCTGACCTAAATCAATGGTTTGATTTGGGACTAAGGTTGGGCAAGAATCAACATACTATCTAACCTCAGTCATCACATTTCAATCTACAGAGCAAACAAAACAATACAGGAGTGGAACCTGGACTCCACTCCCAATTTTTTTTTGTGTGTGTGTGTGGAAACAAACATCTAAGTTTGTTTCAAAGCTATTTTCTTCAATGGGAAAGATGAGCTTGCTCGGCCACCTATAGTTTCTGAAATCTGCACCCTGCTTTTGAGAAAGACACGGTTGTTGCCTCCCACTGTCCCATTTTATCTTGATTGGCATGCATTCTCCATAAAAGCAGCTGCAGATAATGTTAACCCTGCTTCTGGTTTAATCAGCCAGAGTAGGAGTGAACTCCCAACAGCTATCTAGCCCTAGATAGCATACCATACATTGAGGGCAAGAGCCTTGCACCACAGCTTTTGGACCCTGTTGGACAGTAATTAACCTGTGGCATACACATCACAGATACTTAAGCTTGGATCCCTGCCAGAAAGCTGCTAGACTATCCTGTGATGTGCTTATCCAGGTTTTGCAAGTGCTTGTTCTATTCTGCTGTGCATGTTTACACTCCCTACCAATCTCTTCTTCATCTTCACTCCTGTCTCTTTCCCATCTGGTGCTCACAGTCCACAGTTCGAAAACCCCTGAAATTGAATGGTAGTTTTAACTAATACCTGGTAGCAAAAATAATTTGTTCCCCCTGCCCTTTTTTCATTCTGTTTGCCCAAAAACATTTTGGTTTATAGCTTCTTTCCAAGAACTCAGTTTCTATATGGCATGGGATGTGATCTTGAAAGGGAGAAATGATGACCCTAGGGCAGGGATGGGCAACTGTGTCCCCTTTACTCAACCTGTGGACTTCAATTCCCAGAATTCCTGAGCCAGCATAGCTGGCTGAAGAATTCTGGGATTTGAAGTCCACGGCTCATAAAGGGGCCATAGTTGCCCACCCCTGTGCTAATCTGACAAAAGCCTGTCTAAATTGTATCTTGGTGGATGATGATTACCAACTCCTCCAAGAGTTAACCAAGGACTTCTTTTAAAAGTTTGCTGGCGACATCTCATGGCTGCTGTAAATTTTCTGATATATCTTCTTCTGCATCTCAATATTCGCACTGGTAGACAAATTCCAGCCTCTTTTCACTATTTCATCTTTGCACAGTCAATGCCATCTTGTGAGCAGGAATCACCCCGGAACAACCAGAAAAGTTGTTTAAGAAAACTAAAACAATCCTCCTTTCTGAGGAAACATTCTCACAAGCTCGGATTTAACATTTGTACTATGTAAAATTACAGTTGTCTGGAAAACTATAGTTAAGTCTTCTTTCATATGCATAACATTAGTGTCAGCCCCTGATTAGCCAGTCAGCCAGAGGCTGCCATTCAGGAGAGGAAAGAAAACTGCATGTCCACAACTGCTGAGAGCCATGCCCAGTGCCCACTGACCGCCTGCATACCTCTCAGCCAGACCGTGGCAGGCAGAAAAGCAGTGTGGACCCTGATGGAATCCTGCAGCCATTATGGAGCCCCTGTAAAACACACACTCACCGAACCAGTAGTAAAACCAGTTGCATCCCATCACTGGTTAAGAAATTTATATTTTATGGATTTGCTTATAGATAAGCATTAGTATATGGGATTAAAATATATATGTGTATACAGTATAGGGGATGAAAAGTTACTAAATTTGTCTATACTTATAATTGTTGAAAGGCACTTCTTTATATATATATATCTTCTTTTTCTTTATTATATTCTTTCTTTTTTCTTTATTCTTGTGCTTTGTGTTCTTACAATTACTATTAATACTATTCTCTTACTATTCTCTTTCTTTTTTTAAGTTAATGTATATTAGTTTTTAACTATTGTAATCAAAAATTCTTAATTAAACTTTACATACAAAAAAAGAAAAACAGCCATATGATTTGATTATATCAGATCAGCTTGTTGTTATACACTCTATGTTAGGACTATTAGAGACAATTTAAAAATTATTCTTTGTGCAAGTTGCTGCAGGTAGATACTGTAACCATCCAATGCAAAAGGAAAATAGAATTCTGGAAAAGTTTAAAAAATATAGCACTTTATAGTAGCTTAGTAGTCAGTTAGAAATGATAAAAGATTAAATTTTCTGGGAAAGGAAGAACAAATGGCATTGAGTGCTAGCCAAACCAATGGAGGAAACTATTACAGTAGTTGGTTGTGGATTTTTGTGAGCTACAGTCACAAAGCATCTGAAGCGAGCTTGGATGGAGAAAAAAAACTATTTTTGCAGAATCAAAGAACTAGCCAGAAGCATTCAATTTCTAATGAATTATCACAAAGAACTGAATCACATGGCTGTCATTCCTCTGATTAATCAAGTGGCAACACAAGAATCTCTCTGGTCATTCATAGCTTTGCATTTTCTCACATGGGATTTATACTTTTGAAGTATCTAAGAAGTTTAACTAATTCTGAAGACAACGTTATATAAAAGCACCCTTCCTTGGGACAACAGGAAGCTCATTTATATTTACATCCTGCCTCTTTATAAGAGCTCTAGGAGACATTTATGATTCTTCAGCCTCCTAGTTATGTTATCTGCCAAACACATGTGTGGGATACACTGGAATTTGATATACTGATCTATCCAAAGAGCTGTACTGATTTTTTTGTTTGAGTGGGAACTTGAGCCCTAGTCTTTTCAGGTTGCCTCCATTCATGATACCCAACTGACTGAGTGCTTTTGTGGCAAGTCTTACTGGGAAGAAGCACAGGATTGCTTCCCCAAGAGCTTAAGTTTTCAAAATTTTAGAATCAATATTTATACTATTCAAAGGAATCTTAGGAAGTCATCAGACTAATTCCAAATCTTGTTAAAATACTGAGATTCTTAAAGGAAATTTTCCTTGAGAGAAAACTGGTGAGTGATGGCCATCCAAAATCTATTCTTTGCATTTCTAAGCTAAAAAAAGGAGTCGATCCCCTCCTGCTATGGTGCTTGTAAGATAATTAGGTCACTGACAAGCCAAGATATCTCCCTTCTCTGCAGAGAGGATTGTGGCCTTTCAAGGGAAAAGAAAATGTGATTTTATTCATTGAGTCTGAGAGCACAGGCTAAGTCTCAAGGTCAACTTCACCCCTGGGCCTCCTCTATTTCTGTGAATTAAATGGCTTCAGCAGGCATATAAAATATGATAAATACATCATTGTTAGTAGGTGTTCTTCAGGAATGCCAAACATGTGGCAATTTGTAATGAGGCTCAATTCTTAAGTCATTTTGTCACAATATTACTTAAGCTAAATTACAGGCAGATTTCTCGTCATCCCTTTGCTATAAAGTTATGACCTTGCCAGGGAATAATTATTTATTTTTCACTGCTTTTCACAGACTGTACTTGTCAAAGGGTCCTTGAAATGTTCATTAATTTTTGGGAAGTGAAACAGGGGAGTGAAGGGCTCCCACCTTGTTGGATAAATGATGTCCCCACATGTTTTCATGTCTCTATTCAAGAAAATGTCTTATTGGAATTGACAAAAGGGGCATTTGGCGACAAAGCCATAGCTCACATCATCCCTCTCTGTCTCCACCATAAAATCACTATCATCTCACGTTTTCTTTTGATTTTCAGCTTGCATGTATCATAGACATGCAAATTAACCTGTCAGAATAACAGAATAACAGTTGGAAAGGACTTTGGAGGTCTTCTAGTCCAACCCGGTGCTCAGGCAGGAAACTCCGTACCCTTTTAGACAAAATTTATGCCATTTCATTCATGTTCATGCATGGACAAAGTTTTGCATCCCTTCCTCAAAAAGATTCTAGCTGGGAGTGCAGCCTGGATTTAACTAAAAGTTTCTCTTCACTTATTCCACATGTGAAAATGAGATACTAGATTTATTGAGACCTGACACACCTCAGTTAGATATAGCTATGCTAGCCTTATGTTAACCTTCTGGAGTTATGATTACAGAAAAGTAATTTTAATTTGCTGTTATAATGGCCTAGCTTAGACTTTACTTTTCTGAAATTGCATGTGGATTTCAGGCAGCCTTGCTAGATGTGATCTTCTACAGACCAACCAAAAAAACACAATAAAAGCTTTTGCAGACCCTAGTCCGCTTCAGGCTATGGCATCTATAATATCAGTGGTGCCTTGAACACCCCTAGATAGTATTTGCCAAAATTATTAATTATTGACATCTTATAATTTTCCTAATCTTTTGTGGTCTTCTTACAGATGAGACCTAGAATATCGTGTGAATTAACTTTAAGCAGTTTCATGAGGTTGATATTCTTGCATATGTTTGTACAAAATGTCTGCATTCCTCTGTAGGATTGCAAAGCTGAGATCTCTGAAACCTTATGGGATATGGTGAACTTGCAAGATTTTTTTTATTATTCTTCAGAAAAATAATGAGTTTTTGATGCCTGATGCTTCAAAATGTTACCAAGCTCTGTAATGGAGTGATCTCCTGGGACAGGTGGGTATATGGATAAAGTGAAAGCATAGTAAAAGTTAAAGAAAAATGAAGCAGAGAAAGTACATATTGCAATAATGCTACTTGCAACCATATTTATCTCTGTCTTCTGCTCTGTATTTCTCTCAGATATCGCTATTTATTAAACTCTGCCACCTTGGCTTTATGATCCCATAATGAAATTCCAGAAATGAAATGAATTGGGGCCCATGAGAACATATGACACCATAAATGAAATGCCACAACACTCCTTTGTTGGTTTTGCTCTTGTAGGCTCGTAGGGATGCTTCTCTCAAAATGGATAGAACTGTTCTGTGGAGAAGCTGCTACTAAGAGCTACCTGGATTTTGTAGTTCTGGCTTTATGGCAGGTTGAAGAGCCTGGCTGAAGGAAAGCAGCTGAGTCTGTGCCAAGGTCATGTTATTTTTAGGGAAGGCAGATAACTCAGCAGAGGCAAAAAGGGAGGGGAGGAGCTGGAAGGTATCTGACACATACATGTTATGGATATAGGATATAAAAAGAAGTAGGAAAAGCGGAGAAGGTAGAGGTGATGTGGTGGTTATGTTGCAGATACTACAGGACTTGCCATTGAGGAGGACATCACTTGGGAAATGTATAGTGATATGGAGTCTGCAAGTCCAGAGATTCCAGTCTTGAATGAGGAGGAAGATCAGGAAGAAAATCCCAGAGCAGCATCTGAACATGTGGAGAGACTAGGAGAATGGACAGTGTCATGTTTAAAGCAATTTTGATACTGGAGAATCAAACTGTATGAGTTAAAAATGTTGTTTGGTAGCAGAACAGCCAGGAAAACTCACAGATATTCCAAAATCAGCCATTGAGAAACGGAGGGGGGAGGAAAGAGGCTGAAATCCAGTACAGATAAAAGTGAGGGAAACATTGGTTTTAGGAAAAACTTGTAATCTACAACTTCTGCACTGTAAAAACATCTGGACTACATGTCTTGACCAAGACAAAGCTGTAGATGCAATCTACATAGACTTTTGTAATGCATGATAAACTGCTGTTGAAATTAAACTCTTATGGCATTTCCAGCCCTCTGCATAAATGCTGCTTTCCTGTCTAACAGATTGCAGAAAGTCAAAGTAGCGAACTCGCTGTCTAATCCTGTAGTAGTCAACAGTGGTGTTCCACAAGACAGTGTTTTAGGTCCCATGCTGTTCCTGCTTTATATCAATGATTTATGCTTACTTTATACTTTTATTGAATTTCTATACCGCCTCCCTCCCGAAGGACTCGAGGCAGTGTACAGCCTAATAAAAACATGAATATATACAATTAAAACCGAATTAAAATTTCAAATAAATACAATGGCCAATCAATTAAAACCCAATTTAAAGGAACAGTTAAAATTAAAGAATTAAAATTAAAATGTAAAACTGGTTTAAAACAAATTTAAAACCCCCATTAAGTACTAGGCCAGACCAGCCTGCTGAAACAAGTGGGTTTTTAATGCGCGCCAGAAGGTCCGTAGGTCTGCAATGGTCCAGATCTCTGGGGGCAATTTGTTCCAGAGGGAGGGTGCACCCACAGAGAAGGCTCGCACCCTCGCGGCTGTCAGACGACACCATCCAGACAGTGGAACCCCGAGGAGGCCTGCCCTGTGGGAACACACAGGTTGGCTGGAGGCTGATGGTGGCAACTTATGTGATCAACTCAAAAGCAATTGTGTCCTTTTTATAGATGACATAAAATTATTCAATACTACAGATAACTGTTGACTTGTAAAATGATCTCGACTACGTGTCGGAATGGTAATCCATTTGGCAATTCCAAATTTCGATCAACAAATGCTCTGTCTTACATATTAGTAAATGTAATTAGAATGCCAAGTATAAGCTAGGTGGCGTTGAACAAGCTAATGACCTTCACTATGTCAAGGACCTAGGCGTGCTTCTCTCTGAAGATCTCTGCTCCAAAGTTCACTGTAACAGCATAGCCCAAAAAAGCATCAAGAGCTATTAATCTAATTCTGCAGGGTTTTTTTTCTGGAAACATTGTGCTGTTAATTAGAGCTAGACCAATCTTAGAGTATTGTTCAACTGTTTGGAATCCCCTCCATATATCCAATATCAATACAATTGAGCAGGTCCAGAAGTATAGTGTTGCACTTCTGTATGCAATAGAATTCCCTATGCTACTAGGCTCGAAATTCTTGGCTTGGATAACTTAGAACTGTGCCGCTTGTGGTCAGACCTAGGAATTGCATATAAAATTATACACAATAATGTTCTACCTGTAAATGACTTTTTCTGTTTCAGTCACAATAACATGCACGTTAACAACTGCTTTAAACTCAATGTAAATCATTACAAACTCAACTGTAAGAAATATGACTTTTGTAAATAGAGTTGTCAAAGTCTGGAATGCTCTGCCTGATTCAGTTGTATCTGCTACAAATTCTCATAGTTTCAGTCACAAATTGACTTCCATGGACCTTGCACCATACCTAAGTGGACAATAGAGGGGACATGCATAAGTGCACGAATGTGCCTGTCATCCCTGTCATTGTATTTTCTTATTTTTTTTTATTCTTGTATTCATTTTTACTCACTGTTTGATTGTTTTGTATTGTTATTGTATTGTTATTCTTTGACAAATTCTAATAAAAAAATAAAATAAATAAATTGAAAGGTTTTTGAAATGTTGAGAATTAAGGAGTATGTATGCATCTGCATGCATGTATATTTTCATTTATACATACTTACACTATTATAGTTCTAGAAATATCTTAGCATTTACAATAAACTTCTTCATTTGTTTAAGTGTTGTCCATGTCTATGGAGATAGTCAGTCATCTAGGTTCACAGTCATCCCAAAGGTCCTTTTCTCCAAAAGGCAACTGAATTTTCTTGTTTTCTTGTTTGTTTGTTTCTCATCCAAGAAGTTCTGAACTGAAGAAGCTTCTTGGATAAGAAAAGAAACATTTTCAGACAAGGAAAAGAAGAAGAAAATCCAGTCGCTATTTGGAAAAAAAACACCTTTGGGACAAGTACTGTCCATGATTACGCCAGACAGATCTTATCCTTAGCCAACCTCTGACAAGCATATTTACCACAGAATAACTGAATAAGTATTAACCATGCTAATCAAAAACTATATTAGCATTTGTAATTACAAAAGATGCTAATTTCTAGGCATTTTTTAAAAAAGCAAATCTGCCAGCAACTCCAGTTGTAATCTTTGGCAGACTTTAGAAATTTTGCAAACCAATTTCACAAACCAAATAATTGTTTTTTTCAGCTTTTTTTTTTTTAATAAAAGAATGTAGAACTTCAGGGTTTTCTGAAGATTTCAGATAAAAAATAACTACCTAATGGAAATAAAAAATGTCCTTGCCAGGGATTAAACGAATGCAGGTTTATAGGAACACTGGAAGCATTTTTTAAAAATCATGTTACCTCTAAGGCTCTAGGCAACATATGATGAATATTGTGGAACTGTTGACAGCCTGGACAATAGTAGTGAATGATAATACAGCAAAGTCCACACATTACCTGTCCCTGCCTTATATTGTGTCTTTCCTAGAACATCTTGAGTATAAAGATACATTTCTTTCTAATTGGAAGAATACTGACATGTCAATATATCTAAGGGCTACTGCATTTCATAGATCTTCTTTCTAAGCATTTATTCTCTTGGTCTCCCTGGAGAAGATCTTCTGTGTAGATATAATATAAGATCTGAACTGAAATTTTAATTACATGTGTGATTTGTAGCTCCTTTTTAAGTTTGACTACTTCTATCTGCCCCACCCCCAAAGGACTGCTTTATCTGTTAAGATTCTTTCTGAACATGTTCCTAGTATTCCTACATATGTAAATCACCAGATTAATCAAGAAAAATGTGTACGCAAGAACAAGATTGCACCTTGCTTGTCTATCAAAATGTTCAGAGGGACTATATGTGAGAAGCTTTGGAGGTAACAACATGAAAATATACATTTTCTGTTAATTAAAATTTGAGGCTGTAAACCTAATTCTGTTTAGTTTACAAATGTTGAGATGTACAATTGGGGGAGATTTTGAATAGGTAGGTCTAGTTATTTCTGATGGTTGTACTCCAGGATGCAACCAAAAATAACGAAATAACCCTAAATAACTGGTACTTGAGTTTGCAGAATTTGAGGGGTTAGAGTTGAGAGATCAGGAAACTGATTAAAAGATCAACAATTACTTGACTGATTATGCGTCATCATTTTATACTCCTAGCAACTGCAAAGGTAGATTTTTCTCTATGACAATCTATCCCTAACCTGGTCTTTCAGGTCTTCCAACTGTGTACTCAGCCTCACCCTGAGTGCATCCACCATGTTGCTGGTTGTCCTCTTTTTTGTCCTTCCTTTCATCTTGCCTGGCCTTAGAGCCTTCTCCAAAGAGCTAAGTCTTTGTATAAACTATCCAAAGTAGGATAAACTTAAACCTATTAATTTGTGCCTCAACTGAGAACTCTGGGTCGATCTGTTTGATGATCCATTGATGTGGTAGAATGTAATCCAGTGTTGAAAGAGGGAGAGAGACCAGGAGCAGCCAAAACAGTCAAGAAACAGCCCCAAGAAACAGCCCCAAGAAACAGCAAGGACTGCCGAGAGTAGACATGGGACACTGCGGTCATAACAACAGACATTCTGTTCCCCTTGCTCTCTTAATTTTTAATTCTTATTTTTAGGGTCTGGAGTGGCTGCAGAAGCATTTCATTGCATGTTGTACTTTGTATAATTATGCATGTGATAAATAAAATTTGAAATTGAAATTGAAATTTGAGTCTTTCACAAAGAGCAAAGAAACAACATAGCTTTGAATCTTTGGTAGGTAGGAAGAAGGCAAAGGCAGGGCAGGACTCCCACAGTTTGCAGATAATATCTAATATAGGTAGTCCTTAACATATGACCACAATTGAGCCCACCATCTGTGAGTGATACTCGCAAGTGAGACATCTGTTAAGTGAATTTTGCCCCATTTTACATGTTTTCTTGCCACAGTTGTTAAGTGAATCATTGCAGTTGTTAAGTTAGTAACATAGTTCTTAAGTGAATCTGGCTTCTCCGTTGACTCTGCTTGTCAGAAGGTTCCAAAAGGAGATCACAAAACTCAAGGACACTGCAGTCATCTTAAATATGAGTCAGTTGCCAAGTGTTTGAATTTTGATCACTTGACTAAGGGGGGTGCTGCAAGTCATAAGTGTGAAAAACGGTCAAAACGGCAAGGGAGATGGCGGTCGCGTTTCTTCGCTCCGCGTCTCTGCTCCGTATTTTTGTCTTGTTGGGCGAAGCAAGCAAGCAAGCAGGAACAACAGAAACAAGCAAGCAGGAACAAGCAAGCAGGAACAAGCAGGTGGTAGCTGGTGATTGGTGAAGATTGTGGTCGGTGGAGCTGGCGATGTCGGCGGAGACGAGGACGAGCTTGAGGGGCGGGGGCCGGCCTAGCTGGAAGCGGAGGCAGCCTGGAGCATCTGGAGATTGCTGGAGATCGTTGGAGTCTGGGGCCTCGGCGGGTTTGCTCCCAGAAACTGTGGGGGCGACGCTCTCTATGTCTTCCTCGTTGCACCCAAGGTTTCCGGCTTCATTTCCGGCTTCATTTGTGCCCCCAAGGCCCGTGGTGAGTCGAAGGAGCTGGGGGGGGCAGCCGAGGCCTAGTCGAGGGAGCTGGGGGGGGCAGCCGCGGCCTAGTCGGCTTGGACAGCAGCGATTTGGAGCGGCTTGGGCTCGGGCTCCCCCG
>JAEANM010000677.1:0-33253 GCA_017656035.1 Myanophis thanlyinensis
AGATGACTGAATGATCAAAATCAATGTCAAACTGGCCAAAACACTCAATTTCAGTGGGGGTTGCATATTTTTGAACATAACTGTATGTCTACGGATGTTAGTAGGGTTCAGATATCCAGTGACTTTAGAGGTTTCCAAATAATCTAGAATGATATATTTAAATGTTGGGTTTCAAAAAAATCAACCATTTGTGATACAGCATAAACTGTAAGCGTGGAGAAGTTAGCAGGAAACCTGAGGCTGTTTTGTTTCTATTTGGTTTCGTACAATGAACTTCAAGAGAAACCTTGTAGCCATCCCAAAATTGCCAGAATTCATATGCCATATCTTCCTACATCTAATTTTGTTTTTGTTTTTGATTGTTATTCCATCATTTGATAGATTCAAATATTTATTTCCTAAGGCCAGCACAATTTCTAATCAGTTCACTGAAGTTACTTCAGACATGAAAGGATTTAGCATTTAACTAAATGTATTTGCTCTTGTGAATGGTTTTAAATCCTGAGATTCAGTTAACTGGAATGAACTTCACAGGGAATTCTTTTTAACCAGTTTTGAATCAGGAATGCTTGTTTCACAAATTTTCAATAACTTTTAATTCTCACCTTTTGGTCGGATTCAAATTTGGAGAATAATTCACAATGTATGTTTTGCAGCTCTATATTCTTAAACTCATTTCCTCACATACTTTATTTGAATTAGGGCTTTGATTTGTAATCTGTTTTGACTGGTAGACCAAACACCTCTGGAAAGTATAGAAATTTGGGGGGGGGAAGCATGTTAGGGCATATACAAAATAGTTTATTCACCAGTTATGATCATTTGCCTTTATAACTGGCAGTAGGTAAAATATGTCTATGAAACAGAGAATGTAGGCAAGGTGAAGTCACTAATTTTATCTCAGTTTCAATAAAGAAAGGATAGAAAAAGTTGGTCAAAAGATTGTAATAGTCTGGGTAAATTATTTGCAAATTCTAACTCTTGCCAAATCTGTTGTGTAGATTTTTAGTTTATTTAATACATCATTGCTTTCCCATTACCCTCAGATGATGTTGGATTGCTTAAGGGCTGTTGTAACCAAAACAGTTGTGGAAATAAAATTAAGAAGATTGCTAAATATAAAATCAGTGTAATAGTCAGTTACAATAATGGCCTAATGACCACATCTAAAAATCATTCTGGAAAAATTTGCTAAGCAACGTAATCTCAGAGAAGTGATAAAGGGGTGAATGGAAGAGACAGAAGGGAGAAAACTCATAATCCTTGGTGGACTTGGCCAAAAGTAATTCCTTCTGATCCCTATAGGTGAAGCTCCAGTCCAGAGCAGACACAGTGGTTGCAACAATGCACTGGTCTCAAATCAGGCCACAGAAATGTATGTGCCATGGAACTCATGAGGCTTCTTGTTTATTGAAGAAAAAAATATTTTGGAAATTAAGCTGTCAGGCTTTCTGGCACTGCCAAAAATAAGAAAGCATTTGGCTTTCTAAAAGAATATATTAAACTATTCATATATTCAGGGAGGGGATAGGTTTGGATTTTGTTCCTTAGGAACCAAGACTGAATTTATTTCTTTATTTGATTGATTGATTTCTAAAGCCACCCATCTGAAGAGAGGGGTCAACCTATTTTCCAAAGCACCAAAAAGACAAGAAACAATCAAGGACAGAAGCAACTTAGAACTGAAGAGAAACTTCCTAACAGTGAGGACAATTAACCAGTGAAATGGCTTGCCTTCAGAAGTTCTCAGTGCTTCATCACTGGAGACTTTTAAGAAAAGACTGGGCAGTCACCTGTCAAAAATGGCATAGGGTCTCCCCCTTGAGCAAGAACTGGAATAGAAGACATCCAATGTCACTTCCAGCTCTGTTATTCTAGATGGTAATTCTGGACTGCAAAAAATATCATAAAACATATAAAAACAATTAAAACAGTACAAAATAAATATATAACTGTTGCTATGGAACATACAGCCAAGAAATGGGGTCCTTTACCCACTTGGGGCCCCACACCTGGCACACATCCAAGTGATGCTGAAATATTAATGTAGATGAGAGAGATTTGACAATAACCAAACATATAAGGTACAGTTAGTCCTTGTCTTGCATTCATTTGTTTAGTGGCCATTCAGAGTTACAGCACATTAAAAAAGTGACTTATGACTGGTCCTTGACTTACAACAATTACACTATCCTCACAGTAATATGGTCAAAACTTGACCACAGGCATGTATTTACAATGGTTGCAGTGCCCCAGGGTCACAGGTTTGACATTTGTGTCTTTCCCAGCCAGCTTCCAAATTCACTGGGATTCGCTTAATGAACACATGATTCATTTAACTGTGATTTGCTTAACAACCAATCAAATAAAATGTTGTAAAATCATGTGTAACACTCACTTGTTTTTTGCAACAGAAATTATGTTCCCAATTGTGGTTATAAGTTGAGGACTATCAGTAAACCTCATTTCCTGTTCTTTATTATCAGTAGAAGCACTAAAAACTGCTGAATCTTAGCTGTTGTTACTCCTCACCACTAGCAGTCTGTTTAGGACCACTGCATTATACCCACAGCTGGATAGCTGCAGATCTCCCTGCTCACTGTCCAATGAGGCTTCAATTCCATTTGCTCTTATTGGGCACAAGTTGTTTTAAACAAATGGATGCTAACTTCCATTAGAGATATTTAGGATACAGGAAAATCTTCAGAGATGAATTCTCTTGCTCAACCATCACGCACTATGATTCTGTACGTCTGGAAGTGTTCTGTTTACAGTAGAGGTTGGGTAGCCCCTACTTTCAGGTGTAAATGGAGAGAAACCAAAGTCAGCACCTTCCCTCCCTTCCCCTTCTGTGATGGGTTCCTTCTTTGCCTGGCCATGTTTCACAAGCCACACGGAGGCTGAAGTGGCCTAGCTGGATTCCAGCTTAGAAGTTCAGCCAGGAATTTCAAAATTAAACCAAAAAGGGGCAGCTGAATATAATTTCCAACCTTTAATTCTACCAGTAAATTGTTAAATGATTTAGAAGAAGAAATAACCCATTTCATCCTTCCCCACCTCACTGACTCAAATCCTCAACCTTTTAAAAATATTTTTACCCACACATGGTAGGAAAATAAAATGTTCATTATTATATCTCCTATCCCAACTTGGAATCATTGATGAATTCTTTAATATTTACAATCAATATAAGTAATCCTATTGATTTTTTCCAAGAATATGTGTCAGAATATTTTTTTTATAAAGTTGTAAAGATTTCCTTCCAAATTAATTTAGTTCAGAAATAATAAAAGGGAGACCTGTGTGAACCTTTACTGGACTGGTTAGTGTTTCATCAATGAACTGTCAAAAGTCTGTATAGTGATTCAGATCTCAACTGCATTTCCATCCATTGAACTTTTAAATCTGTGAGATATTTCTGAGTGTTGATGACTTAAGTATTTCATCCTGTCTTTGATACATTGACTTTCAGATGCTTCTAGAATCTTTTTCCAATTCACTTTTTTAATATTTCTACTTTACCCCATATTACATATCAAAATTAAAAGAATTTTAAATCAAAGGAGTGGCAGGTAAAAGATGGTGTTGTTTTGTAGCTCTCCAGGGAACCCCTCCCCAATCCTAACAGAAGTATTTTAAGGGATTTGCTTCCTTATTTTAAATATCTTACAGAAATTGACTTAAAACTAGTATCAGATTTCAGCAGGTGGAGATTATAGATTGGAAGTTTTGGGAAAAAGTAAGATATTTACTTCAATAATTCTTTTTCACAGGACATTAAAAGAAAGCTTCCAACAGCGTCATCTTTATTCTCAATTGATCCATTTTGATGGGTAAATCTCATTCATGATTTAAATGATCTCTAAATAAACAGATAAATTTATATAGTAAAATGAGCCAACAATTTGAGAAAAGGGAAACTCAACCAATAGCTGACAGGAAGTTCAAAAGTTGCACTACAAAATACTTTGCCTAAAAGATAACTGAAAACCAACCCCTTTATTTTGAAATAAATTTTATACAGACTAGGGCACCTTTTGATAACATCACACACAACTATTTACTGAAACACTTTAAGCTTGCAATTGCACATCTTCATTTCCCCTTCATTCCGAATTAAATCCTACTGTACCGATACTAAGTCAGCCTGTGTAGGATTGATTCTGCACATAGATTTCTGACTCTATCATGCACAGCACCCCCATATACAGGGGCGTAGCCAGAGGGGTAGCCAGGGTGGCCAGTTCCACCTCTAAAAATGTCCTTGCCACCCCTGTTGCCCCCCCCCTAAAGACGGCAACAGGGAAACGTTTTTATTTTGAGAATCTATAAGCCACTTTGTGCAGAAGATTATTAATAACATAACTGTGGACCCCCTCAATAAATCCTTGCCACCCTCTGGCCACCCCCAGTTTAAAAATCTAGCTCCGCCACTGCCCATATATGCCAAGAATTCCTAAATTTGTGAGGTATTTCTGAATGTCTAGGATAGCTGAAATAACTTTTTAAAAGTGTGTGGCTTGCGGGAGCTGTATTTTAGTGTAGCCTTTGCATAAGCCAAAGCCTCACTTGTCCAAATGTTGCATGCAGCCGGGGAGAATCTGTAGCCATCTATCCTTAATGGGGAGGGGCATTTCTGAAATGTGTGGGGTTTCCAGCTCCCATAATCCCCTGCCGGGGATGTGTCAAATCATTTCAAAGACGCTGCTGGACCAAAAATGAAAGTTGGGGAAGGCAAAATGATAATCTCCTTTGCCCTCCGGGTAATCTCCTTTGCCCCCGGGGTAATCTCCTTGGCCCCGGCCCTTCCGAAATTCGTGTGTCCTATGAAAGAAGCGGAACTCAGCCGCTTTCCCGCCTCGGTTGCAGAGTGGGACCTTCTTTACCATTCTCTGCCAAGGGACTAATGTCCCGCTCTCCGGCCCCGGTGGGCTCCTTCGACTGAACTAGTCGAAGGAAACCATGATAATTGCCAGATGGCTGAAGAGGGTTGAGAAAATCCTTTTTCTTGCAAACAAGGCGGGAGGTTTAGCAGAATCTTTACTTCGGGAAGATGCTTTAACAGCGTGGAAAGCAGGTTCCAGGCCCGAGTTTAATTAATCAGACACCCTTTAAACCGCCCCTAGAGCTTGGCCCAAATATCAGCAGAGCTAGAAGTTGAGGGGGTTTCAAGGCACCTCTCCAGGCTTTGGGATCGGCTTCTGAAAATCCGCTTAGTGCTGGAGCCATTGATTCTTCTTTCGGAGAGAAAGAGCTGGCTCCCGACTCGTCACTCACCGCCCTTCTTAAATTCAGTCCGTGGGAAGGTAGCCTCTGGTCCCAGACTCGGACCCCTTGGTAGCAGAATCCAGAGGCGACAAGGCCGACAGCAGGGTCCTTCTCCTGCGCCCCGGAGCTCGATTACTCCGAAATCAGCCTAAATGCTTCCAAGCGAATGTCCGCATTGTTTGCGATGGAACAACGTCATTCGTGGGCACGTTTTCTTTCTGAAGGAAACCGCTTTGCTCGGTGGGGTCTTGGGGTGCCATCCTAGGGCCACGATGTTCCCCGTGAATATCCCCGGGAGGGAGGAACTTATTGAGGTGACTCGTTCCGTAATTCTTCATCTGCTGAACTAGCAGTCTCCTCACCCTGAAACGTTCTCCATCTCGAAAAATGGATTTGAAAGAAATTAACGCCTTCTTTTCCTGGAAGGAGGGAGGGAGGAAGGAAGGAAGGAAGGAAGGAAGGAAGGGCCTCGTTGAAGCCCTGGCCAAAAGAGGAAACGAGCAAAGAAAACTAAAAGGTGGAGGAGAGAAGAAAAGAAAAAGAAACGCCCGCGTCAGTTACCAGTACTTTGATCCGCACACCATTTAGGACGGGGCAGAGAAACCTAAACTGGCGAAAAAGGAAAACTGGCGATTTCCCAAAAGCGAGTCTGCAGAGGCAAGCTGAGAGGGGAAACCTCTGCCCTGAGGATGGGGGGCCAGTGAGGAAGGCTCCACTGTGTTTTCGGCTCTGGCCCCCTCCGCCGCCGAGCCCGTCGATTCCTGCTTCCAGCAACTTGAGGAGAACGAGACTTTCCGCTGCGGAGTCTCCCCTGTTCACTGACAAGCCGGCCGGAGCCACTTGGGAGGTCTGCCCTGCTAATGCTGCCGCATCTAACTGCTCTCAACAGGAGACTTGGTGAACTGGCCCAGGGTCACAATTAAAAACAAGCACTCTTTTTAAAAGAAAAAAGAGTGGGGGAGGAAAAAGTCAAAGGCGGTCAGTTGTTTGGAAAGAAAGAACTATTATTGATCAGATGCCCGGAAAAGCCAATTCCCAGACGCCAGGGATTCAGGCGTGATTCTGGATCTCTGCTTGCTTGTGAGTCCTTGCTATTGCTCATTAAGCCTTCCGCTCCGGTTTACAAATAGAACGAGTCGAGTTCTAGCATTGGAAGGGGCTATTCTTAATTTAGGCTCTTAATTTATTCTTAACTTGGGTTCTGTATGTCTTTTTTTAGCCTATAACCACACCCAGAAGGATCTGTCGGTAGAGAGTCCTGAAATCCCACTAGAATTTGCAGGTTGATGGGAGAATTGGTGAAACTATTTGGCAGAAGGAAGGGCAAGCCCACGGCTCTCTGCTGCTGCTATTAAGGGGGGGCATCTGGGAATAGCAGCGTCTTGGGAGTTTTCTCATTTTTCTCATGGGGAGAAGTCAATCAGACTAAAACAATCTGTTTCCACCGCTCTTCACTTTGCTACAGTCTTCGAAAAGTTAATTGTGTTGTAATACGTGAAATCAATCCGTGCCATTGGCCTTCTCCGAGAACAAGTGGCCAAGGCTTGGTTGGCTTCTAACCTCTTCTGTTTCTACCTGTAGACCGCAGGACCCAGTTTGAAGCAGACTGCAGCCACCAGGTCCCATGCCACTCACTGGGATTTCCTGAATCATAGTAGAGATGCAGAGATATGGCTTTAATTCTGTAAGGATTCCAGAGCTCCTGTATACTTCATTCGAAAATAAATCTCCCTGGGTGTTCTCTCTCTCTCTCTCTCTCTCACATGTTTTATTAGTAATTTTCTTTTAACCTCCATACACATGTAGTGGACAGTGTATTAACTGGGTCAATCTCTTTTAACAGGATGCTAGCAGTAATAATACAATATACAGTCCAAATCTTCCAACTTCAAACCATGACCTGCGCATTATACTTATATGCTTCAATTACATTTCTTCATGCAGTATATTTATTATCCCCTGTTTAATCATTGGTATTTTAATAATCAAGGATTATTCAATATTCCACCATGAAACCAATATTCCAATTGTTATAATCCTAATCTTCCAACTTCTAACCTTAACCTGCACATTGTATTTATATGCTTCATTAACATTTCATGCAATATATTTGTTATCCCTTGTTTAATTATTAGCATTTTAATCTTTAAAGATTAAATATTCTATCCCTGGGTTCTCTAAGGTGTTTAACTACCTGTTTGAAATTTCAGTTACTTTGCAATTTAGCCAGAACAAGTAGACTTTCTTATTGATTGCCTTTATAAAGTAGTTGCAGGGCCAACAATAGGGCTTGAATTTAAGCACCAATATCACCAAAATGGATAATCTTAATTATGGTTAGAATGCAAACAAGCTATTCAGCAGAAGGAGGACCATGCATTTGTATTGGTCCTTGGCTCTCATTTTAAATGAATGATCCTAGAAAAAGGCACTTTATGCTAGAGGAATGTGACATCTTTGAAAGGGATTCTAGCAAAAACTTGAACAAATTGTATTAAGATCTAGCACAATACAAATTGTTTCAGCAGATTGTTCCAGTTGCTATCATTAATCATTTTCATTATTGCTGTTGCTGATGCATCTTTCCATCTGGATCTAGTCAGCTCAGATAATTTGTTCTTGGAAGAAGATTTAATTTTGGCCCCAGTTTTCAGGTATGTAAATCAGAACTGACTGGGCAGAGACAACATTCTGGCAGGCAGGAATAGCCAAGTCAGGTCACATATCTAGGTCAGCCTTTCCATAAAGTGATGATCTCCTACTGCCCTAGATTGCAGTGCCCATTATCCCCTGTACCATGCTGAAGATGGGATTGACAACAAAATGAAATGATAGGGCCTGTAGTACATAGTAAGTGGAAGTCACCAGTTTGATTGGGGAGCTGGCCAAAGGGGGTTTATTGTACAATATAAAAATATCATTTCATTTATTTTACTTTTACTCATTTATATTTCCTAGATTTATACGGTCATTCATCTCAATCAAATTATTCTGTGTTATTTACAACATTTAGATAATGTTTAGAAATACATTAACATTTAAAAATAAACAGCAATCAATTAGGCAGGGATGCATCTGGAGTTTGTGGAGCTGCCCAGCTTTCCAAAATGAACACAGACATTAAAGAAAGGAAGGTGACGAAGGTGGTCAGTGTGATAGAAATAGAAAATGGAAATGTTTATCATTTACATGGCAACTATTGTAATTGCTGCACTGGAAGAAGAAACAAAACAGAGGGGGGAGATGCAAAATTCATATTGCATGTCTGTATGTCTTGGATCCTTTATGCTATTAGGAACAGGAATATCCAATAATACAGCCCACACATACATCTACTATTTGCTACTAATGAATTTTATTATATAATTCATTAGTAGCAAATAATAGATTAACTTTGGATAAAAGTATAAAGTATCACACTTCATTCCTAATGAACACAAGTAGCTTAATGGACTCCAATTAGATTTTGAGAGATAGGAAAAAATGATTTTTATGATTATGATTTAAAAGTAAATATAAGTTTTTACTTTAAATGAATTACATCACATTTATTGACTTTAAAAGAGCTGGCTTGCATGATATACAAATATTCCAAATAGAAATATATAGAATTGGTGTGCAATATCCATAGACAGATTCTAAATTCCTTGGAAAAATGGGTCTCTTCATGAAGTTACAGCCTTTCAGATAAATAGTGTAATGCTTGCTCCTATTAATAGATGTCTCCAAATTACAAAACAAGCTAGACAGGAACTTTCTATTTTTAGAGACAATTTTGGGGGAAGGAGGCAACAGATGGAAAGGGGTCATCCAAAACACTTCAATCATTATGTTTGTTTTGGTGTTTTTGAATCGGTGTACCTATAAATCTTAAACTTTACATCATGAAAGGAAATATCTCATCCCAAATTCTTCCAAATCTTAATTAATTGATCCTAATTCACTTAAGAATGTCTACTTAACCTCAAATATTTTTCAATCAGAAATTTAATTCTAATAAATATCTGCAATCAAAGCCCTCCTATTTCAGAAGTCTGACTTTCTATCCTTTGGGCTTGTATTTTATTAAGTTCTTGAAACACCAGCTATTATGGACCCAGGTTATAACACACATCTGTAGATAAATTGATAGTGAAAATGTCTAGAACCACAGTAGGAGGGATTGAAGGAAAACGCAGTGGGTGGCATGGAGACTATATCTTTTTGTGTAAAGCTGGACTTCACTGAAGCCTAGAACTGAATAAACAGAAGACTAGACTGGACCGGTGATTTTCACCCAAGGATTCTGATTTAATTAGCCAGTTGTTTCTGTGGTAAAACTCATCCAATGCTAAATCCAATATAGTGTGCAGCTTGATCTTTGGTGAGGGAGCCCATCAACTGATCCAAATCCCATCCTACTACCTCTTCTCGAGACCTCAGATTCGGTGTGTGGGGTGGGATGGGGTACAGTAGGGTGGGAGTTCCCTGGACCAGAGGCCAGCGCTACCCTTCTCAACTCAACCTTCACTGGGACGCCGCGTTTTTCTCCTCTTCCCTTCGGAGCCAATGGGCCAAGAAATCTCCCCGCACTCCGTCAGGGGCTCCTTTTCTTTTTATGTCCAACCATCCAGGCCGGGCCCCTTTTAACCTGCCCAGTTGGGATTTGGGGTGGGAAGTTTGCAGCGGAGACAGGAGGCTCTGTAGGACCCGCCACCCCAAGATAAGCGCCCCCTCCTCGCGCGTCCTAGTCTGTAGCCGGTTACCTACCGTCTCCCCCCTTTTCTTCCCGCCGATCTCTGAGGACAGGGTGCGGAACCGCCGAAAGGATCCGAGAGAGGCCGGCGGGAGGTGGGGCGGCGCAAGCCCCTCCTGGCTGCTCACTGAACGCCCCGCGGCTTCACCTTTCCCCTCCCGGAGTCTTCAAGTGAGTCCGCTACAGAACCAGTGGCCGATTTCTGGACGTTTTCTTCCTGGTTTCTTCGCTCTTCTTTTGGAAGGAGGTCGCTACTGGAGAAAGGCGGGAGGCGGGCGGCGGCGGAAGGGCGTGAGGTTTCGCTTGAGAAACTCAATCTGCCCCACAGTAGCGCCTGTCTCTGGGACCCATCACCGCTGACAGCCGTAGCCTGACCCGACGCGCGCGCCTGCGCACACCCTTCGGGAGGCCGCTCTTCCACCTCGGGCTGTCCCTTCTTTCCTTTGTGGGGGTGGGAGAGGCTGCTCGGAGCCTGCGGGGAGCGCCTGGCACCGAGACTTCCCCCACCTGCCCCCGCTTTGCAGACCTCGACGGCCGACCCCCTCGAGCGGCTTCAACGAATAAGCGCCGAACCCGCAAGAAAACAGGCCTCTCCAAGAAGCGAGGCTGAAGGTCGGCGGCGGTTTTTTCCCCCTCAAAGGGGGCTCCCTTCCCCCAAACTGTAGGAAGGGGCCTCCCGGGGGTCTCCACAAAGGGGAGAGAGGCGAGCGGGGAGTGACCGACGCCCGCACAGCCAAATACACGCTTTGCCAGCGGAAAAGTCGGCAGGTAAATCAAAGTAGAGAAAGAGCGTTAGGGATTTGCCAAGAAAACTTGCCGAGCGGAAGGACGGGTTGCAGAAGGCTCTGCGCGCACGACGTCTTTAAACGCCTTTCAGTGTAGCGGGGGACCAAGATGCCCCGGTTACATTTCCAGACTTATCGTTCACTTACGTCCCCTATTCTGCCTTGGAGATATCATTTCAATGGAAAACCGAGGACTTGGGTTGGGCCCTTAAGTGCAGCAGTTCTAAGCAATGCCCCCCCCCCCAGTCTGCAAACAGTGGATGGCATCTACCAGCCCACCCAAGAACGGTTGAGGGAGAAATTTCTTTTAAATTTTGGTGTAGGGATATTTTATGTGTTTTCCTAAAAGTTTGTAGAATGATACTGGTCAATGGACATTCTGTTATACGCTCAGCTATTTAATTTCACTTAGCCCATAGGTGAACAGGTATCCATCCTTCCATGTATTCAGTTGTGCTTAATATTAGGATAGCTGAGAATATTAAACAGAATTGAGAATATCTTCTTGTGCTTTTAGTGCAATGTTCAAATTCCTCAATGTCAGCTACAGAGGATTCTGTCAGTGCTCTGTGACTTTACATTTTATATATATATTATATTTGTATTTATATATAAATATATATAGAATAGTAAATATTCTCTTGGATATTAAAAATTATGTTCAGACTGAGGATTCTCCTAACCATGAAAGAACATTATCTGGTGATTGTGTAGTTTTTTATTATTATTATTTCCTCGTGAACTTGCCTTTCTTTTATCCCCAATGCACAGCTACAGCAGCTCAATTCTTTAGGTGTCAATGCAGTTGTAATATAGTGTTTTCCTTTTTCTTCTGATGTTTTTGCCCTGAACGTGATCTAGCATGCTTCACCTATAATGTGATCCTAGTGCTCCTGTGAGCTGCCTCCTATCCACCATGTGATAGGCTTTCCCCATTATTATCCTTTGGGCCAAGAGTAGCAAAGGAACTGGCTTCCATAAAGGAATCTGCCTACACAATACCTGATCAGAATCAGCTTTCCCCTGAGACAATGCACCTTCTAGGCTATAATGAAAGTTGATTAGAAAGAGCATTCACTGATTTCTTCCTCTATTGCACATCCAATTCCAGTGGAGAAATGGACCAAAGCATCACAAATGCTCCTTGCAAGCCCTTCTGTCAGAAGAGCTATTCTGAACATAAGCATGCTTTTTTTTAAAAAAAAAGTGAAACCTTTATTTACAAATAGTTCAGCTAACTATACCTAACTCAATATAGTCAGGTATTGATTTGAAATCACAACTGAGTCCAACATTTCTGTTGCTAGGTGGAAAGTTGTTAAGTGAATTTTGCCCCATTTTATGACCTTTCTTGCCACAGTTTTTAAGTGAATTACCGCAGTTAAGTTAGTAACAAGTTAGTTGTTAAGTGAATCGGACATCCCATTGACTTTGTTTGTCAGAAGGTTGCAAAAAGTGATCATATGACCCTGGGACATTGCAACTATCATAAATATACATCAGTTACCAAAATCTGAATATTGATCATGTGACCATGGGGTACTACTTGCTCTTCTCAATTCATAACCCAATACAATTTATTTCTGAATACAATTCTTGGGTTCTTTCTGATATGCTCCAAACCCAGGTTCAGAGATGGCCTGACTGACAGATGACAGGCATAAAAAGTAGTTGAACCCACAAGTTTTAACCAGACAATTAAAAAAGAGCTGTTCTGTCACAGTGGCTAGTATGGAGTATTGTAGACTAACTCACTGCTCACTGCCTGGAGTTGGATGCTGACCTGTGCAAGGCTGATTCAGGCTTCCATCCTTCCAAGGTTGGTAAAATGAGAACCCACATTGTTGGGGGGCAATATGCTGATTTTGTAAACCACTTAGAGAGTAAAGCACTATGAAGAAGTATATAAGTCTAAAAAATAACATTTTTATTGAATTTGAAACAAATTATTTTTTCAAAAAGCCACCCAAGCAGCATCTGTAGTTATAAAGGGACATGACTGAAGAGATAAGAGACAGATTCCCCATTGTTGAGTCTTCTTAATGGCTTCAGCCAGAATCATGGAGATGTGAATCACCTAATTTTATGGCAGCGTTTCATGCTGTCTTCTTGTGAGATTGTGTTTGTGACTGCAACTGCTTCAAAGCAGGCATGGTTGATTCAGGAAATGGCTGGCCCAGAAAAGATTCCAAGAATCAAGTTGGCATAAACTTTGGTAGTGCAAGCTGTAAACAATTTGTCTGCAGCATGGCAGATGGTACCACAGGTGTATGCCGTCTCATCCACAAGGGTGGCCACCCGTTCCTTCACATCCCCCACCAGAACCATGTGGTATACCTCGCTGGCCTTCTTCCTCTCTTTATGAATGAGGGCAAACCCCATATTCAGCTAATCAGCAATGCCAAATTCTTTTGGCTCACCCACCATCAGGAGAAACAATGGTGCAACGTTTCCATTCAACAATATTCTCCTTGATCCACTTTAGGCCACTTGGCTCAGCCTACAGGTTCTTCACAGGATAATGAAGAAACTCTGGATCTGAGAGGCTGGAAGTTCTGTGCCTGGAACAGAGATAATGTTGGCCACCAGGCTGGCAGAGATCCGGGCCGGCTCTCTTATCCTCGTACTGGCATGCCTATGAGAAGCAGGTTTGACGGCGGTGACGCAGTTGGTCGAGGCGATCTTGGCAGACGTTGATCACCACCAGCAGCTCCATCAAGTTGCCGTTGAACTCCCGCAGCCGCTCTGCATGACGTAGACATCATCGCCGCGGCCTCTCTTGGCTGGAGAACTTCTTCGTGACGACCTTACCCGATTCCAGGCCCAGCCCCTCGGCGATTTTCCGCCACAGGTCCTAGTGCGACCTGCTGCTGAAGATCTTGACGCTGCGCATCCTGGCCGGCGGCGGCCGTGGCGGGCAGCGCGACGCGGCAGAAGACGAGACGCGCTCTGCGCGGGGCCGCCACCTCCCTGAAGCACCAGCAGCAGTTCCGCCGCCTCCCTGCAGCCCCTCCCGCCCGTCGCTCTCGGGATCCAGCCGCAGGAGCATCACACGGCCTCCGCCTTCCGGGCGCCGATTCCGCTCAGAGAGACGGCGTGACGCGCGGACGGCCCTCGAACGCACAAGCGCCGAGTGTGCTAGCCCGCCATCTTGGTCCACGCCCCCTTTGTCACCTTACCGCATCTAGTCTGCAACGTGCGTCCCTTTAAGCAGACAATTGATGGATGGCCAAACTGCATTTTTCTTGGTCTGGGCTACCTCACATTAAGGAGAGCATATGATTTATTTATTTAGGACTTATAGAGCCACCCAATACAAACCAATTGGATTCGTCCTAGAAATAAAGAATAATTAGAGAAATAATAATAATAATAATAACCACCACTAGCATTGATAGAGCAATATAAAATGGCAATTGAGCATGGCAAATAACCAAAAGGGAACTCCATTCAACGGGGAAAACACATCTTAAAACAGCTTTTCTAGAGGTAATTTGTTGTGGTCTTACTAAGGCTCTATAGAGTAGTATTAGTTCCTCACTTGATCTTGATTGAACCGCTTTGTTAATGCAACTTGATTGCATTGGATTTTTTGGCTGCTGTCACACACTGTTGGCTCATATTTAATTAATTGTCCACCAAGACTCCAAGATCCCTCTCACAATTATTAAGCCAAATTTCATGCAATATATATGCCTACTTTTGGTTTTTCTTTCCTGTATAAGATTTTTCTTTACATTGAATTTCATTTTGTTAGATAGAGCCCAATCAGTGGTAGGATTCAGGGGGTTGGGGGCACCTCAGGAGAGCCCTTAGTTAAATTGCTGGCTGGCCCTGCCCCTGCCCCCACCCGTCCCCACCCCTACTTATTGACCTCGTGCAATACCTTCTCTTGCCTCACTGCTCTGGCTGCTTTCTAGCCACCAAGAGCCAGGCAGCTTCCAACAGCAGTCCTGGAAGTGTGTTGCTGGTATGTGGATATACTGTTTTCTCTCTCTCCCTCTCTCTCTCCCTACCTACCTACCTACCGACCTACCTACCTACCTACCTATCACAGTGGTGTTGAACCTATGGAACGCGTGCCGGAAACAGCACGCCAAACCGTCCTGTGAGCTTTCTGGCACGGAAAACTGTCCCGCATGCCTTGCGCAGCCCCACTGGCTCTGCATCCTGTTCTCATGCTCCATCACACTCAGCCCCTGCAGCCCGTTCTTGCACTCCATCGCGCGCTAGCCTGCTGGATTTTGCCATGTGGGAGCGCCGAAACCTGGAAGCGCAGCATCCCAGCACATATGTGTGTTCTGAGAGCCAAGCATCCGGTTTCCAATATGCGCATGGGCGCTGGCCAGCTGTTCATCATGCACGAATGCACACCATGCTGCAACTCTGTGCTTCCCAGTTTCAATGCTCCCGCGCAGAAAAAGCCAACTGGCTACCTCACAATGGAATGCAAGAATGGGTTGCGGGGGCTATGCGCCAGGAGCATGAGAAGGGCTGCAGAACCAGCGGGGCTGCGCATGATGTTTTTGCGTGCCCTTTTGGCACTAAGGACGGCACTTGATGATGCAAAAGGTTTGCCACCACTGATCTATCATCTCTCTATCTCTAGTTTTGTGTACCTCTTATTCTTATTTAAGTATTAAATGCATAAAATAAACTACCTTTTAGTATATATTTTTTATACTTAAAATAGTAATTAGGGCAAAGAGATGATGTCAAGTTGGCAATGCCCACCCAGTTACATGACCACATAGCCACGCCCACCCAGTTATTTGAATCCCACCACTGGGCCCAGTGTTCAAGTCTGTCAAGAAGTCATCTTGATCTTGACCCTATCATCTAGGGCAGGGGTGGGCAAACTTTTTGACTCGCGGGCCACAATGATTTCTAAAATTTGACAGAGCGGCCGGGCCAGAATAGGATGCGATGCTGTGGTGCCATTTCATGAACCCAAAGTAATAATGAGATCCGTCAATCTCCCAGCTAGAATGAAAGGCCTTTGCATCCGGGAAGGGCGGGCGCGATAAGCGCTGCTGTGTAAATGGAATAAGGTGGTTGAGGAAGGTGGGGCGGTTCCAACCACTGGAATATTCTGGATAAATCTGCTTTGTGGACTGTGTTCAGTAAGCTACTGCTAATGTGATCAATGAGTATTTTACCATCTGAGTTAATAATTTACTTCAGAGCACATAATGTTTAGCTTTTTGTTGGGCTGGTTCCTGCTAGTAACAAGTTCGGCGGGCCGGATTAAAAAGCCCAACGGGCCGGATATGTAGTTTGCCCATGTCTGATCTAGGGTGTTGGCTATTTCTGCCAGTTTAGTATCATCTGCAAATTTAATGAGTTCCTGTTCTGTTCCCTCATCTAAGTCATGTAAGTACTCCATTCCCACAGTGAAGTGTGGTGGTTTTCTTCAGCTGCAATTGGTGCTTTATTCAAGGTGGAAGGAATTATTAACAGTTCCAAATATCAGTTGAATTTGGCACAAAATTTTCAGGCCCTTACTAAAATGCTGAAGATTAAGAAGACTATCACCTTTCAACACGAGCCAAAGCATATCTTCAAATCAACAAATCTGGCTTCACCAGAGGATCAAAATTTTGGGATGGCGCAGGCAGAGCCCAGACCTGAATCCAGTTGAAAACCTGTGGGTTGATCTAAAGAGGGCTGTGCACAGGAGTTGCTCTCGCAATCTGACAGATTTGGAGCACTACTGCAAGGAAGAGTGGGCAAAGATTCCCAAGGCAAGCTGTGCCATGCTGATAGTTTCTATCTCAAAAGACTGAATGCTGTCAGAAAATCAAAATCAATACTTAACGTAGTATTATGCGTCTTTATGTAACCATACTATTGTAGGTTTTTATTATTTTTTTCTAAATGAAAAGATTACAGATTTTCAATTGAACTTTGCAATTTATATATTATATTAAATGTGGAAAAAATCCTGAAGTGATTTATCTTGGTCTGATTTTTTTACCTCAGAAACCTGGCATTTTATCAGGGGTCTATGGACTTTCTATATCTACTCTAACTCTGCATTGGTCAACTCTTTCATTTTTTTAGTCAGGGAATTGGTTGTGTTTCATGCCTAATATTATGTGGTATGAAACATGCAAGGGCAAATTAAACTGTCTTTTGTTGGGCCCTCCATGGGATTCAATGTTATTTTATATTATTTTATTTCATTTATTATTTTATTTATTTTTATTTATTTATTTGCAGTGTGTATCCCTGAAGCATTATAGAGCTATAAGGTATCCATTTTATCCACTAAAATCTGGATATTCCCAGAGGTCCAAGGGATAAATACTGAAGCAAAATTAAGAGTTTGGCAAGTAAATTGGCTCTTTGTAATTCCTTTCTGGACAAAGAGATGACCTGGGACCAGTCACAAGTGCTACATATAGTTATCCCTGAGTTCCACTGCAAGGTAGTGATGTCCAGTCAGTTTAGAAGTCTGGGAGATGGGGGAATAGCTACGGTATCTTGTATAATCTATGGTTGGCTCATTTAAAGATACTGGATTTTCATACTTCCTTTTCTATTTTTTTTTTATTTTTTTTTGAGGGGAGAATTGCTTGTTGACTGTTTTTGGGCATTTAGGAACTTTGAATCAACAGGTTTTACAGCACAAGTTTTATTAAAGAACATAGAGACTGATCTGAAAGTGATTTAAAAAGATTATAACAAAGATATGGAAAATGATGCTATATCTGGTTATACAGAATAAACTAGCTGATGTCTCAATAATTAAAAGGGATATACAAATAACAAACCAAAAGGATAACTTGGATAGTCTTCCTTTATTGGATTTATAAAAGAAGCTTGTTAAAATTTTGAATAATTTTGTGAGAGTGACCAAAGAAAAAGTGATTTGAGTTCTAGGACTTATTTGAATGCACTAAAGATCAAGATTGTTAAAGGAAAGAACACCAAATTGGTTTATTTGATCAAGTTAAAATATATGTAATCTCTAGTAACCCTAGTAATACTAGTTATCTCTAGTAATGGACTTTTGCTGATCAAGACAGAAATTATAGGTTTTAAAGGATTTTTTTTAATAGATAAGAGATGAGATATGGGAAGAAGAGAACATTTATTGCATTTTAAGTGAAGGTAATAAGTTACTAAAAGTTATACTTCAATGAAGGGAGAAGTAATTTTAATTTTCTTGTTCTTTACTATATTCTAGGTCTCCCCCCCCTTTTTTTTTCTATTTTCTTTTTGTGAGCTGTAACTCTCAATTTTTAATGTTTTTTAGTTTGTATTAGTTTTTTATCATCATGGTTGTAATTTTTTAATAAAATTACTATTAAAAAATAAAATCAGATATTCTCCTTTGTACCTGTGCCTTGCCTGCTTCTGGAGTTGGCCTTTGTCCTTCCATGATGTCATATGTTTTCTCCAGTAGATAGATATTGCACACTTCTTTAAATTTCAATATTGAATGTATCAATACAAAAACCTATTGCAAGTTACTGTTAAGCAATATTTGGAGATATGCATATACAGTAGTTCCTTTGTTCTACAGCAATCATAAAATGCTGCAACAATGTGTTACATCCAAACTCATTTGTTGGTGGAAGACATTAAACTACAGAGGATTGGAGATATTCTCCTGAAGGTTGCATGTTAGGCAAGATCTATTGGATGCATTTGCTTTCCAGCTGATCTACAGTGGGACCTAAGGCTAGGAAAACCATATCCTCCTGGCTTTCATTTGAATTTGCATGACTTATTCTATGGGTTTGTGTCACGCAGGGCTGCATTTCATTTTATAACCAAGTAAAGAGAACATTGTTTTAATTTTCCATTGAGTTTATTTGCAAAATTAGCCTAGGATTGCAATGGTGGACTCCAGCTGTTTTGAGAAGGAAGACGGGAAGGAGGGAGAGAGTGAGCATATAATATAGGAGCTTCACCCTGTTTTCCAGGGCCAGATCCAATCTTTCCCTTAGCAGAACTAAAGTCCATAATCCTGGAAGGAAGCATGAAACTCTATTAAGCATACAGAATAGACCTCTTCATTCCCATGAGAACCTGAGAAAGTGTGGGAAGCATACAACCACTTTTCAGAGTATGGCTGGCATTTAGATACCTATCTTCTGAGATAATTATCTTCTGAGATAATTGATGAAGGAAAAAGAGTTTTCAAGCAGTATAATGGTTTATTGTATGTAACTAACCCATGTTCAATGATATGGACTGGTGATGCAGCACACATTTCTGCTGGGGAACACAACTATTTACTCTCTTGTGTCAGAAGCAATTTTTCTTACCGCCATTTTAGAGGTAGGTGGCATGATCAAAATCTGCCAGGAGTCCATTTGAAATTCATGGAAGTTCAGAACGTAACAAGCTGCAAACTCACATATTTAGTATTTAAATTCTTCTTTTAAATATTAAACATGGTCCTTCTAGAAAAATCTGGATTTGGTTATACTTTATTCTGTGACAAGTCATTTACAATTTATTGAAAGCGGGGAAAGAATTACTGTATAATGCTTTATAGTAAGGGCTCTGTTCTGAAAATTAGAACATGGGATTTCATGATACACTATGCTAAAGTTCAGAGAGCTATTCTATCTATCTATCTATCTATCTATCTAATCTGGTCCTTGTACTCTGTGAGCTTGATGATTGTCTTGCAGATGTTTCATTATCAAATTAGGTAACATAATCAGTGCTAGGACTAGGACTAGCATTAATGATATTACCTAGTTTGATAATGGAATATCTTCAAGAAAAGCACCAAACTCAGAGAGCATCAAGGACCTGTATTTCAACCCTGAGGTTTAAATATTCTCTTCTATTGTTCTCTCTCTATCATTGAAGTCAGAGTCAAACTGCAGCCAAATTACACGCAACCCAGATTTAAAGAAATCATCTGATTGTTAAAATCTGTAATCCAATGGTTGTTGAAGTACAACTGCAAAACTGAATTGACTTCAGTCCTAAAGGTGCTTTTTCAATGGGAAAAACCTGGGACAACCTGGATGACTGAGAATCTCCATGGACATGTATTGACTTCATTTTTATTTACTTTTAGTAGTATAGCTGAAGACCAGCATGGCTGAAAGTCTTGCAATAGTGCAAAATGGGAGGGGGTTTGTTTCCCCCATTTTCCAAACAGTACCCAAGCAGAAAGCTGCATATTTATTTTAGACAAACAAGCATCACTATACTTTACACTTACAACAAAGTTTAGAAATATCATCAGATGAATAAATATTATAATTCATAAGGGACATACATTGTTTCTTCTATAATTTAGGTATCAGATTACTTAGAAAAGTTCCCAGTAGTGTCATTCATTATTCTTAATCAAATATTTTATCATATTCTGTCAGTCTGAAATTATTCTTCTTGATACGAAAGTGAGTTTTATTATTATTCTTCCAACTTTAATAAATAGATGACCGCTTAGTGTTTATTTATTTGGCTTTGAGGAGGAGGGACTCAAACTAGTGCATCTGGCAGAAACATTTCCCCCCCTCCCATATTAAACTGTTGTCAACATTTATGTGTGGAAAGTGAGGATAGGAGTCCAGCCCAGAGCCATTCAGGGACCTTTGTGTGATGTAGGACCAGAACCTAAATCTAGTCAGAGTCCAGTTCCGCATTATATCAATATGTATTATAATCTGTATTATAAAGTGAATATGAACATATCAAAAGTGAACATTCAAGCTACCTGAAGAGGATCATATATCAAATGTACTTTAAGTTATAAAACCTGAAATTGAAACAAAAAACACCTTTAGGGGTCCCTTATCTAACTTCTGGTGGCAGCCCCAGGCATCCACTCAATGTTGCAGCCTAAAAGATTTGTGTGTTCTAGTCTCTAGGGGGAAATCTATTGTTATTTTATGTGGATATTTCTACTAAAAAAAGAGCCATAAAGAATGGTTGAATGTGAGTTTGATTTTAAGCTAAACACTATAGCAAGTGTTTTGCTTAACTTTGGCAAAACAAAAGTTTGGGTGAATTGCAGGATGATGAAGATTCTGCCATGGCCAAGCATCTCCATCCATCGCCCTGAGTTCCATTTCCTGATCTGTACTCTGTGCTAGCAGTTAAACATTTGCCTTAGGGTGAGGCAAAGATTTTCTGCCACCAATCTTGAAATATGACTCAAATGTCATTTATTTGAAATTCAATAAATAAGAGATGATGTCTGTGCTTCAGATGGTAGCATTAGAGGCCTAGATTGGGGAAGTTCTGCATAGCAGTGACAAGGCCCTCATCAAAGCCGGGCAACTTCTTTCACTCCTGGACATCACTCCATTAAGGCTTAATACCTTATCAAATAGGATTGATGCTGACATTCCTTGTCAACTTGTCCCATTTCTAGAGCTATTATTTTAGTCTCTAGTGTACTATGAACAAAACTAGATGTTTCCATTCAAAAGAGGTATCTGCCAAGTCTTTACCTCCCCCAAATTCCTTTTCTGTCTTGTTATCTGTCAGCCACTTAAGGAATCCTTCTTGGCTTAAAAGAGATAAAAATGCTTCAACTACATCTATTTTGGAGCTGTGACTAGCATAAGCTTTCCTAACTCGGTGCTCTTCATATGTGCAAGACAGCAATTGCCATCAACTCATGCAATAGATTATAGGAACTGTAGTCAAAATGTTTGAATTTTGGGAAGGATGGCTTACCAAAAACACAGACCATCAAATTATAGTTTGGAATAATTTGTGAAAATTTATGCCCAGCAATCTGTAAAACCTAAGGAAAGGGGGTTGGGGTTGGGTGAATATGCAGAAAAGAACAAGAAAAACGTCTCATTGCATCCGCATTCCAACTGGTAATCTGGACTTCAGCTGATGGTGTTTGGAAAACAGCATGATTACACTCAGCTCTAGAGCAGGATGGCTCCTTGCGGTCTGATACGATGTTAGAACGTCCACAGAGGCTCTCATTGCAAGATAGAGAGGGAAAGGAAAGAATTGATCACTGCCAGATGTCTCTTAATAAATATCAGGACATACAGTATGTGTTGCCTAAGAATACTTTTGTAATCAATGGTTTACCAGACAATCATCAAAGCAATAACATCGAATACTTGAGAATACTTGTGGTGGGTGGATTGAGAAAAAGAGACACCACTGTTTTGAGAAAGATACATTGCCCACAAAATCTCTTCTGAAAGTAGGAGATTTATTTCTCCCAAATCCGTTGCTCCTTTTTGTTTTTGACGCTTTTCAGAATGTATATGAATATGTATGTCGGTGTCGTCTGATGGCCCCAAGGGTTCGAGCCTTCTCTGTGGGGGCACCCTCCCTGTGGAATGAATTACCCCAGGAGATCCGGACCATCACGGACCTACAGACCTTCCTGCGTGTATTAAAAACCTTTTTTTTTTAGCAGGCCGGTCTGGCCTAGTACTATCAGTTGGGGATTTTAATTAATTTTAACGGGGGGTTTAAATTAGTTTCTAATTTTTACATTGGGTTTTAATTATAATCAGCCACTTTAATTAGTTTATTTTAATTTGTTTTAAATTGTCATTTATTTGTGTTTTTGAACGGCTGTACACCGCCCAAGTCCTTCCAGAGAGGGGGCAGTATAAAAATTAAATAAATAAATAAATGTAATTCAGATAACCATTGCACTTTAATCTCACTTAGCGGTAAAGGCTGAAACAGCTGAACCATAATAGATCAATTAGAAATGAAAAAAAAAACTGCTTTAGAAAAGTGTCTATTTTTCATAGGCTAGAAAGAGGAAAAGCAATAATAAACTTTAACTGTAAGGACTGAAGAAGCTACAACAGACAAGAGGAAGTAGCTTTTTCCCCCTTAAGTTATAGACATTTACATAGACTGCAGCTAACATCAACCCTGGCATAACAGGCTTGAATTGTAATCTTACGTAATTAGAGCTACCAGAGTTGGCCAAAGGATCTCGGTGATTGATAGCAGTAAGGAAGGTTGGCTGGTTTGTGTTTTTTTTCTCCCATCCAATGATCATCTGGATTTTCACAAAACAGATCTGATAGCCCAATTTGGATATCAGTTCCTTTGTTTCTATAGAATTGTTGGTGAATTCATGATTAAAGCTGACTCCTATACATTCTTGTCTGGAAGTAAACAGGCATTTTATGCTCAACTTTATCTCTTCTTCCTAAAGGTCATCTTGAAAATATTCAGACAGTTTTCCCCATATTTTTAAAAATCACTTAACCCTGTCCCTTCCAAACATTTTGACTCAAGCCAGTCATCTTCTCAGCTAAGGAAGGAGACAAGTGGTAAACCACTTCTGAAAAACAACCTCAAGAAAGAGGGGCAAAAAAGTTGTATTTAGCTAATCAAAACTTATTTCTGAGTAGGCAAGGGGCCATGATGGCACCTTTCTTATGGATGTACCGGTAATTTATTTCAATGAAATGAACATTTGAGAGTAAACCTAGTCATATTTAGAAACTGCTTAACAGTATTGAGATCAAAGGCAGAAAAAAATAACTACTTTTTGATATACACCTACTAGAAACAAGTTCTTTTCAATGCAATGGAGTTAAATTCCTGGTAAGTAAAATCAGATACTGAAGCGATAACTACCGAAAAAGCCAAATAATGGCTCCTACTGCATTAATTTTAATAAACATGGCTAATCAGACTCTCCTTCTAAGGTTTCTTTTCATCAGGATAATCTGGAAAATTTACAAAACTATTGACCAGGCCAAGAGAAAGATTGGAAAATGCCTATTAATCTGCAAACTTTAGCTTTTATGTTCTAACATTCGTATTATATGTTGTTGTTTTTACATAATAGAAGCAGAAACAAACACAAAGATCCAATTTTCAGCTTAGATGTCTAAAAAAGTAAAATTTCTATTGATTCTATATATGAAACTTGGGACTTTTATCCTAGTTCAAATGCTAATTATTCACACACGTGCACACACTTTTGTACAGTGCCTGCTTTGAATTACTATACAAAGCTGGAAAAGAATGATGCCATCACAATCTCTCTAAAAAGAAGCTGGAATTTTTTTAAACTTTGGTGGATGACTTTTGGGCATCAGATGAAAAATAATATTTCACTGTTTCCTGTGTAGTAATTAAAATAGATGTTATCATATGAACATCTTAAATAAACTGCTTTATGTGTATGCTGATCCACTCAGGAGTAGAGGTTGATTATTATTTTCAAGTAGTTATATTAAGGAGACATGGATCATTGTGTTTGAGTACCTCACAAGATAAAGGTGAAATGTTCGTTTTCAGGCATCTGCAAAACTGGCCTTTCTCCTCTTCATAATACCACTAAAGGTTTCTCCATCTATCCCAGTAGGATTCACTTCCTAGCAAGTAAGCTTAAAACCCCAAATTACTGTAAATAAAAATACTTTGCAGCCATACTCCTGCAAAGCTGTAAAAGAATACAGTCCATACGGAAGACATTATAGGTAAGTAAAGTCCCATTGAAATCAAAGAGACTTAATTCAAAGCAAATGTGTTTAGGATCAGAATGCAAGGCTACAATTGACAAAATCGGTTAACTCTTAAGCAGTGTAAATTGAAAATAAGCAAGTGAAAAGGAACTGCTCCCACAAGTTTCTATTGACAAGCAAGCCAACTCCATCTGTCCTAGTCCAATAAGCATTCCATGCTTTGGAAAGACCCCAGCCATTTTGTCAATGTAGATCCCTTATTAAGTCTGCTATCTTCACCAGTCATTCTTTACAAAGTATAAAGTATAAAATATGGGTATTAGTACGGGTGGTTGAATTACTCTGGAAGCCTTGGTTAGTAGAGAAAGGATGATTGGTAAATAGCTGAGAAGTAAGAACACAGTCCTGAATATTAAATTTAGACTGCCAAGTACTTTATAAAAAAACCTTATGTATAAAAGTTACATCTGAGAAATCTAAAAAAAAAACACCCAACCCTTTCTAGAATTCATCTCCCCACTTCACATTTATAATTTGTCTGTTGTCCTCAGTAGAATGCATTTCTTTGGAAATCTGTCTCCTCACATCAGTCTATTATTGAACTTTAAAACTTTAAGTCATTGGCAGGTTTACTAGAATGTAAGTCCCATTGGCATCAAGGTAATTTCAAGCAAGCTCAGGTTGCAAAAGGGGTTGACAGCACAGTCTTATGCAACTATTATTTAGAAGTAATTCCATCCAGTTCACTGAGACATAAACATTTTTTTTTGTATTGCAGTACACAGTATAGAATGTCCAGAAAAATGGAACAATGGATTTGTTTTTATTTTTTTGCTGCAACTAAGAATCTTGGTATATCCTATGGAAGCTTGGATACTTGTTCAGCTTCAAGATGCCAGAAGACATGTAGCTCTTTTTAAACGGGAAGAAAAAATATTGGATTTATCTCAATCTAAAAGAAATGTTTTTACGGATTTTCTTTTGTATATTTTATGGTGGTTTTTTTTTTAGGTGTGAGCTGTTTATGGTCGAGGGTTTTTTTGTAGGCTTGCAATCTAGACTGATCCCTGTTTAGAGTTTATATCTAATCACCCATGGGATATGAACGGTCTCAAAAGTGACGTGACGCTCGTTGTCTTTCACGGACTTAAATAGACCCAATAGGTGGTAGAGGGGTCCAAGCCAGCGTGATTCCGGTTTCCGGCTGGAACCTTTCCTCCATTGAAACGGAGCCCTTTCTAAGAAAGAGGAAAATAGCCCCAAAGTCCCGGGCACCAGTACTGCCTCCATCATTATCTTACACCCAAGAAGCCACGCAAGGGCAGTAGCTTTTGGGGATTGCACCCGCTTCAGCCCAAGCCCTTCGACTTTTCCGCGGGGAGGCGTTTTTATTTGTAGAACAGCTGCACTAGCTTCTTTTTCGCGAAGCTCCTTCGTTAACTTTCTCCTCCGATTAGTTATGAGATATTCGCCACAGCCTTTTTTTTTAGCGAAAAAAAGGAGTAGGTCCCGGTTCCACGGTGGGGCTCAGCCCAGAGCAGTTCTCACCTCAATAGATCTGCGCGCGCGCGTGCAAAAGGCGAGGGAGAGAGTTCAAGCTTGACCTTCGCGAGAACTTTGCAGATAGGGGGAAAGGAGGGGGGGGAGCGCGGACTGTGAGAAGCCTCTTTTTTTCCCTGCCAAGCCCGTCCTAGGTCCCCGCCAGTCGCTGCCCGAAAGGGCCACGTACTCTGACCAGGACCTTATCAGGCCCGCCGCTCCAACCCAGCGATTTGGGGCCAGGGCTCCTGACATCCCAATCGGCCATCAATTTACCTTCCCACCGCCCCGCTTCCCCATTTAGCTTTTAACGTCAAAAGCTACATTTTTGTCGGCTCCGGCCTGTCTAGGGCTCTTGCGATTTAGCTCCAGGAATGATTGCTCCTGAGAAAATAACAGCAGCCCCATTACCGAGCAATTAAACAAGCCCTCCCCTCCGCCTCCCTCGCTAGGCACTTCTTCGCTCGCCGCCACCTTTCCCTGGGACCGCCAGCTGACCGAAAGAGACAGTTTTTAAAAACCCCAAAGTTTAGGGATCATTTTTGCGGCGAAGGAAGGAAAGCCTTCCAGTTACTGACTGGCACCTTCTATTATTTGTGTCCTTGATCCTGAGCAGGGAGCTCCTAGGTTTGAAATCTCACCGCCTGAAATGAGCGTTGAGATCCACGAATGCTTACAAGCATATTGCGGCGTCGCCATCTGCGAAGGAAATGTTGGTTCTGGTTAGTTTAATCCACAGATATTTTAATCCTATGCTTTTAAACTCCGATTAATGTATGGGGCAGCTCAGGTAGTATCGCCCATCTTTACGAGGATTCCCCACAATAACTATATCTGAATTCCCTAACTGGAATGCACCTTGGAAAACTCCAGACTATGAGTTGGAGCCTGCCTCTTTTCATTCCCAGCTTTCATTTCGCGTTGCCTGAATGCATGCGCGTCCGTTCACCCCCAGAAAGGTGAAATCCACCATAGAGTACGCCCAAAAGACCGCAAAATTTGTTCTTGGAAATAACTTCTTCCTAATCGTCCTTCATGTTTTGTCTGAGCTGAGAACACTGGCCTGAGAAGAAGACTGGTTTCCTCAAATAATTTCTATAAATTAACCAGACGCAGATTAAAGTTCTCCCTACTGCCTGGGAACTAGAAGTGTTAAGAAGTGACTTAGACGGAAGGAATCCTTTCTTTCCTTAAAGTGGGAAATATTTTAAAAGAAAAAAAAATAAATTCTTTCTGGGCGACCCCAGAATTCGGGGCATCTGACTGAAACCAAGGTCTGTTTTTTTTTTTTTTTTTTTAAAGTCCAGTGTGAAGAATTGTGTTTATAGGTTGATGAAAACATCGTATACTGATTGCCTGCGATTGTGCCGGGAGACTAGAAATTCTCCGGGCGGGGAAAGGCTGACCCGAAACTTTGATGACCTGAAAATTAACGTCCAGGACAAATCCTGGAAAGGAAACGGAGGCACGGTGGGATCCAACTTCAGTTGCAGTAGCTTTTTTTCTTGTTTTTCTTTTTTTAAGGAGAAGGGCGTTTTTTCGAAAGGAGCGGCCAGTCCAAGGAATCTGACCTCAGTGTTAGAAGAGGGCACATCATTCTGGCCGGTTGTTCTAACCTCGCAACCTTCCTGTAGTCAGCGAGGCCTGGCCACCGGGGCAAAACAACTGCCATTGAAAACGAAGAGGAGCGATCAGCGAGCGATGACATTGATTGGAACATTTCTTGGTATTTTAACAGATATATATATATATAGAGAGAGAGGTTCCAATGCTCGCTAGGGGGTATAGAAACAAAGAGGAGCAAGAGAAAAGTGAAAAGATCGGCCACTCAGCCCCTAACAAAGGGCGACCAAGTAAGCGATCTTAATTCTCTCTTCCCCTCCCCCCCCCCCCTTTCCGGGTCTTGTGGCCATTAGATCTCACAGCCTCAACCTGAAAATTTTATAGCGATTGTTGTTATGATTCCTGGGATGCCCGTTTTCTCTGCCTGATATTCTGATTTGAGTTTTACGGGTAGGTAATGCCTGTTGCCTACAGAAGCCTGAAAAAAAACCAACGTTTCTGCAGAACCCGATTTCTTACACTTCGACTTCCCAAGGCGTCCGACCAATCGCTCAAAGCAAGAACCAGGCCCCCGGTCATTTTTAAGGCGGGAGAGGAAGACGTGGCAACTACCTTAAGTCCAGCGCCTTTTTTTCTCCCATGTAGTTCCGAGTGCCACTGGCGCACCGCATTGCAACCCCCCCCCTCCTCCCTCCTCTTATGTAAACAAGCCAATTCTAATCTGCCAGCCTTTTGCCAGAGCATTTTTTTTTGGGCAGTTAAAATAAAAATTAAATAAAATGGCATTTGGAAAATGTTCGCTCGGGGATATCGTAAAGTAAGGAGAAAGTTACTCACATATCGTAGTAAATGGCTCTCACACACATTTTCCAGATGCCTAGATTGTTATGTAATCAGGCCAACCGACCCGGTTAACTCTGCATTGGCCTCCCCCAGCTAAAGCCTCGTGATTTGCCGTCAGAAACCGCTCCCAACAACGCCTCGCAAGCTGGAAGGCCCACGCCAAGCAGCAAAGCCGGCGTGGGGGGGGGGGCACCCTCACTCTGATAAGTGTGAGAGGCAGGCCCAGATTAGCTTCCGTCTTTGGTTTCCTCCCTCTTTCACAACAAACACCTTTCGAAGGCCGCAGTAAATTATTGGTCCGTCTGTAAAAATCACAGTACAAAAGTAAGCGGACCCTATCCCTCTCTTCTTCCCCAGAAAGCAAAGGAAAACTCGCTTCTGCCGTTCCTTTTTTTCAAAGCGACTCTTACGTAAATTAAACGCTAAGAGGTCGCCTCTCTTGTGATCACAAAGGAATGTCCCTTTGAGAAAAACCTGCTCCTGGCCAAAAATCTCAAAATCATAACAATTGAATAAACATGCCCCGCCCTTGGAATTTCTTTTGGCTCTTCGGTTTCCAAACCGCCGACGCAACCCTTCCTTTCCCAAATAAAAGCCTTGTTAAAAAAAACAACCAGAACAAGGCTGCTCTTAAACACCTTTACTCGGCGGTGAATCTTAGAGGGTTCCACGTTATTTTCCCAACTAATCATACACAGGATCGATTTTTATATATTGTCTTCATAATTGAATTGTATTTTTAGTTCACTTTAGCCAACCTCTTTGGTTAATTTCTAATTTAAAAAAAAGGGATTTTGAAGTTGGGTTTAAAGCTTTTCAAGTTATAAAATGTAGTTATTTTAACTTATTTTTTAAAAAATACACTCAACCATCCAACGAATACTTACAATTTTTGGGCCGTTCATTATTAATTATTCAACAGCACAGATTGTAGTTTGCTTAATTTTAAGTTTAATTTTTGCTTTGCTTCCTTTAGGACTGAAGTGCAGATTAACAAAGAACTGTTAGACACAATTTTCTTCACTGGGGGAAGGGAGGGGAGAGGAGGGAAAACTCCCACAACCTGAAGTCCTACCTCGAATAAGATAGGAAACCTGGGGGGGGGGGGAGAACGGGGGAAGCAACAAGTTTACAGTTATCATTCACAATCATTCAAAACAGAGCAGGTATTAAAAGTATACACTTCATATTACACACTAATGCCTTCATTTTTGATTTTGATTTCCTTTTGTCCCCTGGCTTCTATACATACAAACAAAGCAACACAACATTCATCCCCGACGGAAGGGGGGACCACCCTTTGGAGATGTGTTTGTCCTTACCACGCCGGAGTTTTCCTCTTCTTTTATTTCATTGAACTACGGAATGCTTTTCTTCCAGGATCCATGTTATTTTTAAGGAGAAAGACTAGGGGAGGGAAATTGCACATAAATAAACCATACGATTCCAAAACAAAGGCAAGAAGGAAAATTCCTCAGGTCAGCAACCTCGCTTGGAAGGTCCAGAGTCCCAGAAGGGACAAGTTCTCCTCTTCGGGCTTTCGCCTTCACTGTTTGAGCTCCAGAGCCCAAACGTGTTGGGGCCAGCCAGTCCTTCCCTTGGTTTTCTTGTCGTTGCTGCTCACTGTGGTTTTCAAGATCTCGTTCTGTTGGAAAAAGGGAGTGAAGAGGGGAGACAAAGCCGTTACCCTTCCTCTCATTTCTGGATCACCACCTCCCATCCGTACCCTCTGGGCGTCTTCTGCGGGACTGACCGCCAGACCTGGCCGCAGAGCAGAAAACCTGAAGATCAGGTTCAGTGTTTTATTTTTCACAAGCTGGTTTATTCGCAGGCACCGGTGGTTCACAAATTAACTAAAGCTACAATCCTAGATATTATCCACATGTCGGAAGCAAGTGCCGTTCCTTTCAACGGGCGATTACTTCTTTGTAGATGCGTGTTGGGGTTGCTTTGCAAGCCGGCTGGATCCCAAAGTGTCTGGGTACAGAGCAAGGGAAGTGCGGTAAAAGAAACTTTTCTCTCCCTTCTGAACTTACGGGATACCCATTCAGCTTTAAGTCTTCCAGACCGGCCCAAATCATAAATCAAAACAAAACACTACAATGTAACCCAGATTTTAACAACTTTGACATTCCTTTCTGGGCGAATCCTAGGCACACACACCCATACCTACTTAAAATATATTGAAATCCTAAATAAAACACTGCTTCTGATGATCATGGGATCGTTTTAATTGCAAAGGTATAGCCAAATAGCCTGCAACTGTACTGGTACGAAATGCACAGACTGTGCAGAGTAAGCCTCTTAGTAAACTTGCTGTAAAACACACACACACCTAGCCCAGTCCCCAAATTCATCATTTTGCCAATCAGTTATATATTGTCTGCACCATATCTGCAAGGAAATTTGAAGTCTCTGATACATAGGGGCTAAAGGTCAGCTTAATTGATTATTAAATGGGCTACCTCAAATATTGATACAATCTCCCCCACCCCTTGGGAGGCTAGTTGGTCCAGGGAAAGATATTTCCACCACAATCCACCCTTTGCCAGTTAAAGAGCAAATACTAAACTGCCTGATATTTTTTATTCTAACTATAGGTTTACAAGAAGAGTTCCAGCCTTCAAAAATTAAATCTAAAATTAAATCAAATTTTAAATCTAAAATTGGATACATATTTTATGAGAGATATTTCGATCAAAATTCCATTAATTTTTCCAGTGAATTTTTTTCAAGTGAATATGGATTTTTTGAGGCCCCAATCCACAATGGTGCAACTCTTATAAAATTTATATATGCACATATTCCATCAATTTCAATGGGTTAGCATGCTTGTTTGAAATGAAATTCCAATTTGGAATTTATTCATTTCTTTATCTTGAACGTTTCCCAAACTACAACTTAAAATGACTGTCAGGCTTGTTTGTAACTTTAATTCTTCTAGTCTGGTTATGGATGCATCTTTTAGCTTTCATGTCCTAAAACCTGGTCTTTATTTCTATGCATACATGAAAAAATATGGAAAAAAATTTGGATCTTGTCAATTGATCACATGGGGAAACCTGTTTACAGTCAAACTTTTTGTGTTACTTTTAGCTTGCAAGAAATCAAGAAACATGGTAACTGGAAATATTGATAGAAGAGGAAGGGCTTCCTATAAGATACTTAAGCTGGTAGCTCGTTTAAAATAAAGTTGTGCTTCTATTATAATTCTAACCCCACCGTTTAGTTTATTATATAAATGGAAGCAAAAATGCAGTCAGACTTGGAAATTTGCTGAAAGAAATTGAGTAGAAAGCACCTAGCAATGCAATTTTTGGAAACTTTGGTTAATATTCAATTGTACATGTTTCCCCAGGTTAATGCCTGCCAGATGTATTGTGCCTTCTTGTTGGGGATGATTGAATTTGTAGCTATCTGGAGGTTACCAGGTTGAAGAAAATTTCAATAATACAATCGCATATTTTTCAGTTTGCATGTTTATGTAGTGGCAAAGAATACTGATGGAGGGGGAAGGAATATAAATCTGAAACTACAATACCACCTGAAATTTAATCAAACTATTCCATTGCCTCTGGGTTTGCATAACAACAGAAGGTGTTCCCCATCCTCTCTTCCTTCTCCCAAATTATATTCCTTTCCTTAGAGGTCTATAAATTCTAGGATAGAACTCTGAGATGTTCTTGGGCCTCAATTAACAATTTAAAGACAAAATGTGGATTGCAATGGGAAACTAGTGACTGGGGGGTTGCAAACTGATGGTTTCATCCTCAAACTGAAATTATAAACTTTTCCAAGTCAACCCACATCTGAGCAAAAATAAAACACTTGGATTTAAACTGCAATGGAAACTTTTTTAACCTTGGAGAGCTAAAGCAAGAATAATGAAATGGGTTTTTCCCCCTAAAGCCAGTGATTTTTTTTTTTTAAATGACTTTTCTTGGTAGATCCCTCTGCATATCATTGCTGAGAACATTCCAAAGGATTTCATTCAGGGTCAAATTTATAAAGATGTTGGCTCCCAAGACAGTTTCTACAAAATCCTAGTGGATTCCTTTAGCCAATTTGTGAATCCTTGACTCTTTCTGCATGCCTGCAGTCTTAAAAGGCCTTGAGACTAGAAACCAATACAGCTGAACGGGATGCAGTTTATTTTGAAGGATGAGTTGCAATTTCATCTAAATAAATATTTTCTCCTTCCCTCCATGGTCCTGTGTTGCACAGCAACTCCTTAAACCTGGTCAGAAGGGAAGCGAAAGGGCTGCTCCAGCCAATGATACTATCTGTGAATCTTCCCAGCCTTCCTCATTTTTAAAAAAAGTCTTCCTTAGGAAATAAGGAGGATGAATGTTTTATTATATATGAATTAATTAATATATGACTATCTCGAGGCCTCCCATTTACCCGGTTCTGAACTCCAGAAACCATGATACAATATTGAAACAAAATTTGAAATACAAATTACTTCAAATTGACAACACTTTATTTGGAAATCAACCCCAAATCTTTGCCTCTATCTCTTATTCATTTTGGCTCCATGAGCTTGGCTTGGGATCGGGGACACCACAGGCTATTTCTCTCAAACCTGCCTCGCCGCCCCATTCCAAAGGCATTGAGAGAAAAGGGAATCGAATCTTCCTCCTGGATCCATCCGGGACGTCTAAGAAACGACCCGGGCTTTTGTTGCACTACCCGAAACTCATTATCTACCCCCCCTCCCCCTCCCCCTCCCCGCCTGGTCCCTAAATTTCAATCGGTGACGGGATGCGGCTAAGAAGCGCGGCCCGCTCCCTCCGCTTCTAAGCAACACGTTTCAGCGGCCCGTGCTAAGAGAGCAGGCCGGTCTAAGCAGCGAGCGTTCGGCACTGGTGGCCTGTGAGCCTGGCCTTCCCCGCCCCATTCCCTCCCGGACCCGCGGGAGACACTGACCAGTTCCTTCTTCCTCTTGTCCTCCTTGAGGTCGGTCTTCTTGATCTCAGCCTTGAAGGCCTCGGCCTCGCCGTTGGCGTCGTCCTTGGCCAGGAGGTCCATGAGGTAGGCGATGGAGCTGGTGGCCAACCGCAGCGTCTTGATCTTGGCGAGCTTGGTGTCGGCTGGGACGTTGGGGGTGCACTCGCGCA